>JAECUM010004736.1:0-38050 GCA_016617855.1 Megalonaias nervosa | reverse complement strand
CAGTGACTATTTATGCTGCAAGTTGAACCAGATAAAAGGTAAACTGACAGCTGTATATTACGACTCAGTGGCCTTAAACTATGTAACTGAAAGAAAGTGAAACCAAAAAGTTCAGTAAAATCAACAAATGATTTCTCTCAGTGACAAAGTGAAAATTGAAGATGCATGCAGTATTGTGAATTAAATCCCTGCTAATCCTAAATGTACTATTACAAGTCCAAAAATATAGAATGTTCCAAATTAATTCCAAAATTGCATGTGCTGATGTACCAAGTCTTGATGCATCGCAATGATATTATCCAGAATGTCTTGAATGAATCCACGTAATCCCAATAGTGTTTTAATCCAAAGAGTCATGTCTGAGCACAAATGTAAATGTAAATGATCCCACAGACTGAACTTAAAATAGGGATGAAGACTTTATTTACAAAACCTATATATACTAATTCACTTGATCTAAGACAACAAAATGCCCAGGATGTGGGTCATTTCAAATGGAAAATTCCATTTAATTCAAAAATAAGTTTAGGCCTTGAACTTAAATCTTAATAAATGTATTGTTTACCATTTATAATCATGACAAGAATCAGGAAAGCAAAGCATGACAACAGTCGGGTAGGCCAAAACTCCGATCACAAACAAAAGTCTAGCACATAACATAAATACACCTAACAATACCACTTGAATCCTCTTGGAGATAATAAACAGCTTCCACATCAGTTAATAAAATTGCTGTGAGAATTGACAGGATTTAAGGGAATGAACATTAAAAAAGCTACAATGTTTGCCTGTGTTTAGGACATGCAAAAAGTGGTGAAAATAAGTTCAGATGTTGAAAAAACAAGAGGCTCATGGTTTAATACAAAAACTCCCAGGTACCGTTCTGAAGGACTTCAGGTCTGTGACTGTACATGTGCTGCAGAAAAGAGCTCTACGGAGAAATGACCAGTGGGAAAAAAAAATGCTGATGAATATTTATGTCAGTATCTTCAGTTCTGAAGGTCAGTGCACATACACATTCAGTGAAGGTCAGTATCTCAACATTTGTTTCATGAATGTACTCAGGAACTGGCACAGCATGATTCCTGCAAAATCATTGAGGGTTTTCAATACTAGTTCTTAAGGTCAAAATGTTCAGTGCACATACACTAGTCCTAAAATTAGCCCCACCCCCTCCTTTGCGGGTGGACTATTTTATTTTTCGGACTACACATACACTGATACAAATTCTGGTTCAGTTTCTGCGTTGTACGTAATGTACTTACGCAGATCGTAGTTTTGCAAGTCATTTCTTATTTTGGAGGCTTTTAAACATTAACCATACTGGAATTATATTGTTTTATATGTGGGCCCCTGTTCAAGCTCCTAGCTATGTTAGCTAGCAACCTTCGAAGTGTCCCCCCCCCCCATCTAATTATATTATGTGATCAACATAAATTTGACCACATGATGCAAACGGAAGTGAGGAATGTAAATAAATGAATCAATCAGCCGTGCGATTTTGAAAAAAACTGTTTCATTGGCTCTTATTTCCAAAGGTACAAGTAAGAAGTATTTTGATTGGCCGTCAATAATAAAATCCTTGCCTTCCTGAGACATATGCGCGGGAAAAGACATGCTTTCGAGGCTGCTGGATGACAGTATTGCATTGTATTGCACGCTTTAACCAGTTGAAGATGAATGGTCAACTTAAGATATTGTCGTTTTTCACTTCAGCAGCAACAAAAAGACCAGCGAGTTCGGATGCAAGCGATGATCAGGTCTGTCTTTTAAACCAGTGTGTTTCTGACTGTCTTGATAAACACCGCTAATACAAGTCACAGGGGTCATGGGTCATGTAGGCATTCAACACCGATTATTTCAGTAATGGGTTTTATTTGTTTGAATTTGATTCTTCATACCTTTAAGTGGCAAGTATTAACTTCATTTGGATTCGTATACATCCATATTCCTTTGAAAGGTCATTATTTGGACGCCCCGAGAGTAGTCCTACAACGTAAGACACATCACCCCGATATTTTTCTTCTGGGTGGGTGATGGGTCTTACAGCCTAACTAACGGCGCTGTGTAGCGTGTTTTGATGTCGACTAACAGTGTAACGAAGTCAAATTTTCAGGAATATCACAGACAACTGGCAACCAATAACTACGCTTTTCTACAAAGTAAAGTTACAATGTTTTTGTCAGACTTTATTTACCCTTTTCTCTAATAAATTCAAATTCTCACAAAAGAAATGGACCGGTTTTCAAGTCTCGTTGGCCTACATTTCAGTTGGCTGGAAAGCGATGAAAGTCAGGAATGCCAGAATTGGATTAGGTTGAAATATTATTCTTTAACGAAACGAATAAAAAATATATTATTCCTATTGGAACTATAAGCAACGTTCCGTTTCGTTCAAGAAACATATCCCCCACATGAACCTACATGAACATGTTTCGGCATACCTCGACTACCGTCGCATTGCAACAAATTCAAATGTATGTCAACGGAACATGAAAATGCGTCCATTTGCTAGTGTCATATTTTGATTCCACCAGGGTAAAGACAGCACATTAAGTATATTAATTACACATAAATTAGTGGAAGAGTGTCAATATAGGCTGCCAAGTGTGTGAGATATTCCTGAAACTTTGATTACTCGTTCCGATGTCAACCGACATCGGAGCAGGCTATGCATGGCCATTATTTGGGTAGCAAGACATAGCACTTAAACAAAAACGTGCTATATCACACATTGTAGGACTACCCCAAGCGGTGCATACGGCAAAATGAATGTTAAAGCGCAGGAGTCTGACGTTTTTATCAAAAGTGCGATGAAATTTCTGCAGCGGTTGTCACCTGAGTGTAACGTTGTCCTGGAGGGCAAAATTCACGAAATTCACACGTTTCAGAGCCCATAACTTCATTTTGGTGCAACGCAGAATAGTCAATGATGGCTTGATGAATAGAAAAATCTCTCAGGAGTAAAACAAGCCATAGAATATGGTCATATGCCTTTAAAGACGGAAATAGCAGAAGGAAATCGAGGGTCATGGGTGGAACAAGTATTTTGAAGTTACTGACCTTGGCTCTTATATAGTATGATAGACAGGGTCCTATGTTAGAACGGGTCATGGGGGTAATCTGATGTATTTTTGACACTCCGTATGATTTTTTCCTTCAGATTATTGTACCGCTCCGGTGGCCTAGTGGTTAGAGCGTCCGCATCGGATGCGGGAGGTCATGGGTTCGATTCCCAGTCGAGTCATACCAAAGACTTATAAAAATGGTACTAACAGCTGCCTCGCTTGGCACTCAGCATTAAGAGGTTAGTGTTAGGACTGGTCAGCCTGGTGTCAGGATAATGTGACTGGGTGGGACATCATGCTACATGTCTGCGGCATGATGCCCCAGTGCTAGACATCACTATAAATTGCCACACTGCAGACATCGTAGCGATATGACTGAAAAATTGTTAAAGCTACGTTAAAAATCATAATCACATCACATAATCACATCAGATTATTGTTTTTTTCTCTACATCAAGGTTGAGCACCTATGGAGAAAAGCTGATACTTTATACAACTGATTAACCACTGATGGTGATGAGTGTGTGAGAGAGAGACAGATGAGGCAGGTAACACAAAATACTAAAATTATCAGGATTAATGTGTATACAATGTGAAGACAGCAACTGTATGTATAAAGTGAGAGCATATTTTTTTTTTATAACAACTTTCGAAAATAGTAGTAATATAATACTGTAAATAACATTTTCATGATGCATTAATTATTCTGAGCAAATTCAACTAATCGATTGATTCTGCAATATTATATTTCCTTAATATTAAAAGACAACACAGATTCTGCACTGTGTTTGGTATTAAACCCTAACGCATATTTGCTGCAGGTTAGAAACTGGTAGAATGGGCTACTTCCGTCTGATGGATTCTGCTAGAAAGGGTTTATGACCGTAATGGTGAAAACAGGTTAATTCACTGGATTGGATTCATGCGATGGTCATCCAAGAGTTATGCGTTGGTACGTTACTGTCTTTTGAATGGATATATATAGTTTTTCAGTCTTGTGATTCTGAAGCGATAAAAGACACATGAGAAAAGTTGAATTGAGCGGAAGGTTGTGGTCACGCTTGCACTTCTTGTGTTCATTTATAGTATCGAAAAGGCGATTTCATGTTGTCAGAAATTTCGTCGTACTTTATTGATAAAATGTCAGACTCCTGTGGTTAAAGTACATAAACAGTTTTGGACAAAATGAACTGAAAGTTGTGATCCAGTACAACCCGGAATTAATGTCGCATGCTGTGATGTCACAATAAAAATTATGCATATTGATAAACAAATTCGTAATACCCTTGATTGTGATGATCCACTTGACACGCTCTTATTTTGACCTAAGTTTAGTACATGGCCACCATTGTAAAAGACTGTAGAGCTCGATATTTTTTGTTGGAAGTTTCTTGATGATAAGTTTAGATCATTAAAAAATCAGGATTTAATAGACTTTGGTTAAAGAAACATAGTGTTAGATTTAAAAAAAAACTAAACAATTTTATATTTAATTTAAAATGAGTAAATGCGCAAGTATGATCCATGTGACTTGTAGTAGTACAAGTCTTATGGGTCATGTAGGCATTTAACACCGACTAGTTCAGTAATGGGTGTCAGCTTTTTAGAATTTGATTCTGCATAGCTTTAAGTGGCAAGTATTCACTTCATTTAGATTCTTATACATCCATATTGCTGTGAAAGGTCATTATTTGGATGCCCCGAGAGGTGCTTGCGGCAAAATGAATGTTAAAGTACGTAGACATTTTTGGACGAAATGAACCTAAAGGTGTGATCCAGTACAATCTGGATGGAATGTTGCACACTGTGATGTCACAGTGAAAGTTACACACATTAATAAACAAATTTGTACCACCGTCTATTGTGATGATTCTGCTCGAAGCGCTCTTATTTTGACCCAAGTTTAGTACATGGCCACCAATGTAAGAGTCCATAGCAATAGATAATTTTCGTCTGGAAGTTTCTTAGTGACAGTTGAGTTGCAGAGCATCCAATAATCAGGATTGAATAGACTTTGGTTAAAGAAAATTAATGTTAAATTTTAAAAGAACTATTTATATTTAATTTAAAATGAGTAAATGCGCAAACATGACCCATGTGACTTGTACTATAATATAAGAAGCACTAAGAACTACTAAGAAGCACAGTGAGGCACTAAGTGCTAAAAATTGGGCACTAAGAGCCTTTCATAGCATTAAATTACCTAAGAAAACATAAATGTTAATAAAACAAATTAATAAATATTGTTAACATGGACTGTAACAGATATAAATGTATTTTGAGTATCAGGAAAGACAACTCTGTCTAGACCTCGGTTTAATGGTTGGTGTATAAAAAATATCAAATGTAAGAAAAACAAAGGAACAGAAACAAAAATTGAAATGGAAAAAAAAAAAAACCAGTAAAAAATACACAAACAAAATAAACAAAGAAGAACAACAGGAAAAGAAATAGGTATGAAACAAGTAAACAAGGAAGAAAAAATATACATTTCAGATACAACTGGGAATAAAATGATGATAAAAATACTTTTTTTTTCAAACTGTGCAAAGGGTTCAAATTTGGCAATACTGTTTCCATTTTAGCACAATCTCTTTCCTTTCTTCCTATCTCTGCGTTCTTACTGTCTTTACAAATCAAGAGCATGTGATGATGTTCGTCCATCGGTGTCGATGAGGACCATTCATGTCGTCGATTCACTTGGGGCGAGTCCAGAGATGGCTGATCATTCCAATCCGGGCCCGGAAGAGCCGTTTGCAGTGTGGACAAGGATGTGCAGGTTCCTGACTGGGAGATGCGGAACTGCTGTTCCTGGATTTGCGCAGAGCACTTTTTTCATCTGCGTCTGCCAGACTTTTCTGCTCAAAGGCTGCCGCACCGGCATTGATTTGACTGCGCCACTCTCCCAGCTGTCAGGGTCAGTGCCAAAATTCTTCAGCAAGGCCTTGAGGGTGTCCTTGTACTTCTTCTGTTGACTACCGTGAGATCTCTTGCCTTGCTGTAGCTCTCCATAGAACATCTTGGGTAGGTGTTCTTCCAGCATGTGGACAACATGGCCAGCCCATCGGAGTTGTGCCTTGCACAGCATGGTGTGGATGCTTGTCATGCCAGTCAGAATGAGCACCTCTGTGTTCTGTACCTTGTCCTGCCATTTGATTTTCAGCAGTTTTCTCAGGGAGCTCAGGTGGAAGTGGGTCAGTTTTTTAACATGGCGGCTATACACAGTCCAGGTCTCACAAGCATAGAGGAGGGTGGGGAGAACAAATGCTGCGTAGACTTTGAGTTTAGTGGCAAACTTGACGCCTCTCCTATCCCAGACATTTGAGCAGAGTCTGCCAAATGCAACACTGGCTTTGGCAATCCTGGTGTTGACCTCATCGTCTATGTGGACTGCTTGTGATAGGGTGCTGCCGAGGCATGTGAATCTGTCCACATTTTTGACCTTTTGGCCATTGACAGTGATGGATGGTTCCAGATAGTCTTTTCCAGGAGCTTGCTGTTGCAGAACCTCGGTCTTGCTGGTGGAGATGGTGAGTCCGAAGTTGGTGCACGCTGTGGAAAAGAGGTCCATGCTCTGTTGCATGCCTGCCTCTGCGCTGGAGTTGAGGGCGCAGTCATCTGCAAACAGGAAGTCACGAAAGTTTTCAACTTGGACTTTGGTTTTGGCTTGAAGCCTCCTCAGGTTGAACAACTTCACATCCAGACGGTATCGGAGACCGACTCCCACATCTCTGCTCTTGAAAGCGTCCATAAACATAGCGGAGAACATGAGAGTGAAGAGAGTGGGAGCTAAGACGCATCCTTGTTTCACACCATTAATAAAGTCAAAGGGTTAGGAATAGTTACCCTGGTCCTGGACTCGCCATTTCAGTGAAGACTTCCGGACATCCAAATTTGTCATGATTTTCCAAAGGCCTTCCCGGCTGACAGTGCCGAATGCCTTTGTCAGGTCCACAAAGATGGTGTATAGCTGGACATCTTGTTCCTGACACTTTTCTTGCATCTGCCTGGCAGCAAAGATCATGTCGATGGTGCCTCTCTTCTTTCTGAAGCCACATTGACTTTCTGGCAGTAGGCCATGATCAAGGTGCTCTGTGAGTCTGTTCAGCAGTAGCCTGGCGAGGACCTTGCCTGCGATGCATAGTAGCAAGATTCCTGTATGGTTGTTGTAGGATTGCTGATTTCCTTTGCGTTTGTAAATGTGGATGATATTGAAATCTTTGAATTTCTGGGGTATGCGTTTCTGCTTCCACATCCCACAAAACATCTCTCTTAGTCTGGTGGGCTTTCCACTAGCTTAGGCCCACCAGACTTGTAGATCTCAGCAGGGATGGAGTCTGCTCCTGGAGCTTTCCCACTAGACAGGAGCTCAATGGCCTTGTGAGTTTCCAGCACTGTTGGAGGGTCAACCAATCTCTCATTGATCACCACTAGGGGTAGGCTGTTGATCGTTTCATCGTTGATCGAAGAGGGTCTGTTGAGGACACCGTCAAAGTGTTCCGCCCTGTGGTCCAGTATCTTCTCCTTCTCGGTTATGAGAGTGCTGCCATCGGAGCTCAAGAGTGGGGCTGTGCCTGATGTTACTGGGCCATAAACATCACGAAGAGCACTATAGAAATTTTTCATGTCGTGTCTATCAGCAAAAGACTGAATATCATCAGCCTTTCGGCTCAGCTATGTGTCCTGCATCTATTGCAGTTTCTTCTGCACAGCTAGAGCAATGTTGGGCGGCCTTCAAACAGCTGGTGTACTCTACTGCATCTGAAACCCTTGGCGTCACTGCGCGAAAGCACCAAGACTGGTTTGACGAGAACTGTGAAGAAATACAGTCCCTGCTAGAGGAGAAGCACTGTCTCCATCGTGCATTCAGCATCGACCCCAAGTCCACTGCAAAGAAAGATGCCTTCAGCAGAGTCCACCAAGCTGTGCAGAAAAAACTGCGCGAGATGAAGAGCATGTATTTACTGTCTGACAGCATTAAGAACTAATAAGAAACACTAAGAGCTCTAGAAAGCAATAAGTTTTGGAAATTAACACTAAAATCTTTTGCAAAATAATTAAGTTAAAAATATAGATGGTATACTGATATAAACCTCTCTTGAACGTGGTCATCGTGGTGACTGGCTTAGATTTCAGACCAATTTCCATGTCTAATTTCTTCATCACTGATAAGGACCAAAAACATTATCCTTTCTACAGCATGGTACTGATTCAAAGGCGGCATATCACTTAAAAATATAGTCTGCATCATGTCCATATTTTAATAACAAGAGAATTTAGTTGCTGCTAAATACCCATAAGAACTACTATGTTATTTATAAGATCATGTTTCAAGACAATCTGTGCAAGTTTAATGTTGACTTTAAAAGAAAAATATATTAACCAGAAATGCATGAACACGCGTAAGTAACTTTGCAGTGTGGTCCATCATGCCGTTAACTGGTGGGTACGGAGCATAAATGGCACAAACTATCGCTTCGGATGCTGCCTGTAAAGTCCATGCAGATGACCAGCTTCCAGATTTCACACAAGCGATACATGCTTTGTCAAACATGGGCGTACAGAGCAGAAATTATGGAGCATAGTTTTGCAAAATGTAGTAATCGTTGTCACCATTTCAATAAAAGTCCATAAGCGTAGTTCTGTGCTCCTGGATTCATTACCGCACAGGGCTAGTGATATTGCATCAAAAAGGCAGTTTCCATTTCCAGTTGTCATTACTGGCTGAGAGGCATTGAGAGGGTAATTGGAACATGATTCCAAATACATTAGTGATGTATAACCAGTTCTTAGAGTCTGTTTGTTAATGAGTTCGTGATGAAGAAATTCTTCTGTTATCACAGATTTCTCCCATCTTATGACAGCCTGACGATAACCCATGCCAAAAACAGCAGCCTAAATTGAAGCACAGTGGTTAATATCAGGCCTGCCAACTCTTATGATTTTGCTGTAAGTCTTACGAAAATTACTCTTAAAACACGGACTTGTGGCATAAAAGCAAAAACTGCCGAAAAATTGGGAAAATGTGTTCATCGTGTTTGATTTTGATCTGGGTTTCATATTAGAATTAGTGAAATTAGTCAGGGAACTGACTTACTTTACAGCAGTTCCTCAGATGCTTTAAACTGCACCTATTATTTGTTCATGCGAAGCATCTGTATGACCAAACTGTTGATTATATAATTTTAAAAAAAAATGACTTCCAGCAAGTGATTCACGTTTATGACGAAAGGGAAAATAAGCCTCTTGAAAATGTTAATAATCAACACAGAAGAATAAAAATATTCAGATTCTTGTAAATAAAAGCTGGAAGGGACACAATTATATTTATTGGACATCACATGCTAATTTGAGTATGACTCGTGGTGGGAGATATGATTGCCGTTATGTGAAATGGAAAAAGAATTTCCAAGAATTATGTCAAGTTGAGAGACAGCAACAAGCCATTAAGCTGCATAGGGTTTTGGAACTAAAGTTTGTGCAACTGTACTAGTGGTAAATAAAGTTTACGCGTATTTTACCAACTTTTCAGTTGAACATAATGTTTATTGTCTCTGTGTGTTTCGAATACCGAACTTTTAATTACGTTTCCCAACCTTACAGTAGCAGTTTATGATATTTTGTTACACCTTACTGAAAACTGGTCAAACTTGCAAAAAAGATCAACTGCCTTACTGAGACGAACTCGTCAAGGTTGACAGGTCTGTAATATTAACTTTTCGTAGCAGTTTTGGTAACCAATTTTCTTATTAAGCATTCTCAAATAAAGGAAACCTTTCGTATTGCTAACAGATAATGTAAAGAAATATAATATACCTTTATTGTCAAGGAAAATGCTTGAAATTATTTTAATTGGATAGTGTTAAGTAAAACTTTTCAAAGCTGAGCATTTGCCATTCATATCGCAATGATGTCTGTAAGTGTGGAAAATTTTAAGTGATGTTTAAAGTGATTTTACTCAGTAATTTGTAGTCATTTTGTAATGAATCTGAGCATTTTAGGCCAGCGGAGTGGTTAACAAACTAACGAAGTATCCAGAAGTTTTTATTATTTTAAAACCTTCTGTAACTGAAGTTATTGTTCTGTTTTTAAATTCTGTCAAATGTGGACTTTAGCAACTGAAGCCAATGTCAGTGTTCTAAGGAGTCACATACCTTTGAAACAGCCGACAAAAGTTTGAATTAATACAGATGAGAGTCTTTTAATTACCACCAGCCAAACAAAAGGTGCCTTATGTTCCCATAAAAATAAAACGCTGACTTAATGACAAACCTTCTAGATGAGTAAACTTATTTATTGTTGCAGCCACTTTAGGCATGAGAAGATGACAATTTTTTTCAATTTCAGCAATTACAAAAACCCGCAGTTTATTGAGTTGTTTCAGTCTGGAACATATTTCTCTTGTCTTTTCACTCATAGTGGTTGCATGCATTTTCTTAACTACATTTTTTAGTTTTGAAAACATCAATGGTATTAACAATAAGTTAAAATCTTGAATAAATAATAAGTATTTGAAAGGCCATTTTTCTTTTACTGAAGAGACAGTGCATTATTTTGGATCATATACATGAACGAGTTTTTAAGAACCATCCTTTTACGTAGGAAACGACTATCACCTCAGGCCCGAAACAACCGTTACAAATACATGTACATGATAAAACAACGAGAACATAGTTTTCAAGGCATGGGGAAAAGATTCACAGTTTTTGCAATTGCTGAAATTAATATCATGGTATATCGTGAAACTGGTATATATTGTTACATTCCATAATCTGACAACAATAGTTAAATCATTAATTGCAATTAATATGCATGGTTTTAAGTTCACTAAAGTGTTTTAAAAAATTAATAGTACCAAATTATACTCTTTAGTGCTTCTTAGTGTCTCTTGAAACATCAATTAAATAATATATATTTATATATTTAAAAAAAAATGTAGGTTCCAGTTTCTTCTTGTAGATGTTGTTTAATAGTAGAGTTGTTGATGAATAATTTTGTACTTGTAAATTGATGTGGGGTAATAGACATACATTTGACTCTTGCGAGACAGTCATTTACAACATATTTACATAATTCATGTTCTGTTTTACTGGTGTTGCTTCTGGACGTGGTGATGATGTTAATGATGACAATTATGGTGAATAATTATCCACAGGATAGTAAGCATACATAGCCATGACAGTTATCTTTCCTGATACTCAAAATATGTTGTATCTGTTACGACCTGTGTTAACAATTTTATCGAGTTATTTTAATACCATATATGTTTTGGGGTAATTAAATTCTTACTAGTTCTTAGATGTGCTAACCAGGACCCTGTTTCTGAAACGAGTTCACAGGGTTATAGTCTGGGGTTTTCTTCGACCCTTCCCACCTGTCCCTAGATATACCAAAACAAAAGTGAAATTACCGCAGAAAGAAAAAAGATAGCAATAGAATAAGAAAGGTAGTGGAATTGTCCATGCGGAAGAAATTTTAGAAAGAAAATCCGAAGAGATTTCTGTGACAGTTGTGGAGTGTGGAATGGATTAAAGGGCAATTTGCCCAGTACACATTAAACGGAGAACTTAAAAAGTTCTCTTAGAAAACAGGATGTATGGCACATTGTACAAAAAAAATGTTCCATTACCAGTGCAGGTAACTGATGATAACCTTGTTGTTATGCGACCTTATTCTATATACTTAACAGGTGACCCAATGTATACACACAAAAAATATCACATATGCAGTTATGTCTCGCTAAACACCACAAGGCTCCAAGGACACTGTTAGACTTTGAATAACATCCATTTTTAAATATCAACAAAAACTGCGAAGTAGTGATGTCAAGAGTTGCTGTGGGCAATAACTTCCGTTTTGACAAAGAGCATTCAGTTAATTAAAGGAATGCAAGTAATATTTATCAACATTTATCAAAAGTAGCAATACCAATAGGAGGTGATGAAATTTAATACATCACATTAGTCTTTAAATAAGTTAAACAAAATGGCCAGGTAAATGTATATAAAATTATTAGCCTATTTCAAAAACAAATTTAAGTATTCATTTGTATGTGTTTAGTCCACTCATTACTATGTATTGGCACAAAATTTAATTTTATTTATTTGTCCAATATTTCTTTTGTTATAAAATAAAGGATTTTAAGAAATACATGTCTTAGTCAGTTACATAAGTATGTTTGAATGTTCATTGAGTGAAGGAGTTTCCAGGCTGATTTCTGACAATCATTTGGTTCTTGCGTGGACTGTAAGTTGCCTACTGGCTTCTGGTTAGTAACATGTTTTCTGACTGTGTCTACAGGCTGATTTCTAATGTTTATTGGTCCTCTCATTGACAGGCCATTGGTGATCAGGTTTTAATGCATTTCCATTACATTTATAGATTATGGGTTATTATCCATCTTGTGACTTTACGTATTTTGATTTTCTGCATACATTTAATGTCCTTGAGGATGTTTGTGAATGTCTGTCATTTGTTTCTCAGATTTGCATTGTATTGTCCTCAAAGAACATATTGATTATGGCTTTCATTTTCTTTAGTGATGATGGCATACCTGTATATTTCAACAGTTAATTACTGGTGGGTGGACATTAAAGGCAGAAATGTTATCTATCCCCCCCCCCCACGTGCCTTACTTGTTCATGTATTATCTTGTATCAGAAAATCCTTAGCATGCATGTAGTATGTAACTATATCCCACCAGAAGCAAATAAAAAAATATGAGTCAATTTAGTATCATTTACTGTCGCCAATCACCGTATGGTGCTTTTGGCCAACTTTTATCTAATATCACGGGAAAATGTATTAATATTCTCTATATCAAAATAAAGGGTACAATTCGTTCTCTAACCATACAGTATTGTGCAGTAAATCCCAAATAATCATAGATCAATTCTCAAAATCCTAAAGTCTAGAATGTTCCAAATGAATTCCTGTGATTTTGAATGTCCTGATCATTGATGTAATCCAGAATATCTTTGAGATTTCACTAAGCCCAAAGCAGTGTTTTAATCCAAAAAGTCAGTGAGCACTTTGTAATTCTAATTAATAATTTTAATAAATAATTCCTTTTAAATTATATCTGAACACAACTACAGACTTGGATCGTAGATTCCAAAAGACTGATATGAAACGGGAATTTTGTTTGTCAGCTGTGTACCGGTATACCAATTTCACTTGACCTAAGATGTAATAGATTTCCACACCAAATTTAACTATAAGCGAGTCTGACCTTGAACTCCTGTTTAACCCTTTAGCTACTACAGCTGTTGTGCTGTTTCACTACTGCTGAGTGCTATCAAATCAGTTACTGAGACTACTGAGGCTAGTTGCTAGGCTGAATACTAGAGCATCATCATGGCTGACTACAGAAGCTGACAATAAAACATGGTTACATTTATATTCATTTAAACACCGCATACACCGAGCGCTACTAAATGACCCGCACTCCACATCTAAGAAAGCTGCATTTGCCAATATCAGAAGAACAGTACAGAGAGAGCTCCGACAGATGCAGGACACATGGCTGAGCAAGAAGGTGGACGAGATCCAGTCGTATGCAGACCGCAATGACATGAAGAGGTTCTACGAGGCGCTCAAGACAATCTACGGTCCCACTAAATCAGGATCTTCCCCCCTCGTCAGTGCAGATGGGAACACGCTGATCACTGATAAGGAAGAGATTCTCAAGCGCTGGGCAGAACACTTCGACAGTGTCCTTAACCGTCCTTCCTCCATCAACGCTGAAGCCATCGCTCGCCTTCCCCAGGTCCCAACCAATGCTTCCCTCTCGGATTCGCCAAGTTTCACAGAAGCAGAGAAGGCAATTAAAAGTCTATCCAGTGGCAAAGCCCCGGGTTCTGACTCTATCCCAGCGGAAGTGTACGCAGCTGGTAGTCCCCGACTGACGCAGAAGCTTACTGACCTCTTCCAGTCTGTGTGGAACCAGGAGAAGATTCCGCAGGAGTTCAAAGACGCCTCTATTGTCCACCTCTACAAACGGAAGGGGAACCGTCAAGCATGCGACAACCACCGTGGCATCTCCCTATTATCCATCGCAGGGAAGATACTGGCCAGAATTCTACTAAATCGACTGACCGTCCACTTGGAGCAAGGCTTGCTACCAGAGAGTCATTGTGGCTTCAGTCAGGATCGGGGCACCGTGGACATGATCTTTGCAACCAGGCAACTCCAGGAGAAATGCCAAGAGCAGAACGTCAGCCTCTACACCACTTTTGTGGACCTCACAAAGGCTTGAGTCGTGAAGGTCGGTGGAGGATCATGGCAAAGTTTGGATGCCCTGAGAAGTTCATCACCATGGTCAGACTGTTCCACGATGGCATGCTTGCCAGAGTACAGGATGATGGAGAGTTCTCCCTGCCCTTTCCAGTGACAAACGGTGTCAAGCAGGGCTGCGTTCTTGCCTCGACCCTGTTCAGCATGATGTTCACAGCGATGGTGACCAATGCTTTCCGTGAGGGTGACATTGGCATTGACATCCGGTTCAGGACTGATGGGAACATCTTCAACCTGAGAAGACTGCAGGCTAAAACCAAAGTCCAGGAAGACACCATCCGCGACTTCCTCTTTGCTGACGACTGCGCTTTGAATGCTGGTACTCAGTCTGACATGCAAGAAAGTATGGATTGGTTCTCCAAAACCTGCACAGACTTCGGACTCGCAATAAGTACGAAGAAGACCGAAATCATGTACCCGCCTGCACCCTCAGTCCCCTACACCGAACCCAGCATTACCGTCGATGGTCAGAAGCTCGCTGTTGCTGACAAGTTCATCTACCTTGGCAGCACCTTGTCGCGCACAGTCTACATAGATGAAGAGGTCACTTTCAGGATTGCTTGTGCAAGTGCAGCCTTCGGCAGACTTCACAATACTGTGTGGAACAGAAGAGGAATCAACCTGCCAACCAAGCTCAAGGTGTACCGCGCAGTAGTTAATACCCTTCCTCTTGTATGCCTGTGAGACATGGACGGTGTACAGTCGCCATGCAAAACAGCTGAACTCCTTCCACATGCGATGCCTCAGAAAACTGCTTCACATCAAATGGCAGGACAAGACTCCTGACACAGAAGTCCTCCAGAGAGCAGAGATGACAAGCATCTATGCCATGCTCAGAAGGTCACAACTCCGCTGGGCTTGTCATGTCTGCCGTATGCCTGATGAGCGCCTCCTAAAGAGACTGTTCTATGGGGAACTCGCTGAAGGAAAGCGTTCCCGAGGAGGCCAAAAGAAACGGTTCAAGGACACCCTTAAAGCCTCCATGAAGTCCTGTGGCATTGACCCAGACAGCTGGGAGCAGCTTGCCGAAGACCACGCTGCCTGGCGTCACCAGATCAACTCAGGCGCAGCTGCATTTGAAGAGCACCGGATCAACGAGGCTAAGCAGAAACGCCAGCAGAGGAAGAGCAGAGCCAGCGCCGACCTTCAGTCCATCCAGCCCCTGGCAATTCCCAGTCCTCATTGCCCTAGACTCTTCAGAGCGCAGATTGGCCTCCCAGCCATCTGCGCACTCACAGACCAGCCCAGATCTGAAGTCATGGTCGTCTTCAAGACCGAAGGATGAACATCATAGTTTTTGCTGGATTTCAGTGAAATAAAAAACAGCTTACCTTGTATAGTGTCTGTTATTCATATATTTCCACTTTAGATACTCCTACATCCCATCATACAAGAAATCCTAGTCATGTAGACTGTTTTGAATCCCACAGAATAAATCCAATATTTACATATGTACATATAAGAACATGAATGAAATCCACACTCTAATTACAAAGTTGAGAGAGGTACCTCGCAAAACAGTTATTATCCACACATAAATGTACTTGTCATTGTTTGCATCCTATGAAAACCTCATGCCTCCTCCCTTCCTTTACACACATCTTGTATATTCCAAGATATGCCCACATCTCCATGATGCTGGTTTCATACCATTTCAGGTCTTGCTTTTGGTCCCCCATTTTCTTGGCATAATTATTTGTTTCTTTACAAGTTTTTCCACCAGACATTCAGGAAAAACTTAAGAAAATATTCTTTCTCATTGCTTAGTGGTCCAAGCTCGATTGTTGAACCAACATGAGAATCAAAATCATTGATCTTGAACATGGCGAGGTCATCACTCCATTGTGCAAGTGGGACTATGTCCTCCTTGTCATCCAATTCAAAATCACTTACAACTGGTGTTGAAACGGGACTAACATCAATATCTGATCCATTTTCTAAGAATGATCCATTAAACTCTTCGATATCGCTTGCACTGAACCCTTCATAGTCACTCTCATCTGAATCAGAATCCATCTTTGTTATCTCAACTACATGTGTTTCGTAAATTGCAGGAAAGCCCTTCCAGTGTGTCTAAATTTAACCTCTCATCTTTCAAACTTGTATCAAAATGTTGAGGAAACAGTCCTCTCATTGGTTATGATAATCAGAAATATGTAAACTTTTGTACTTTCAACTAGTCAATGTTTAGTTAACATAGAAGTCACGTCCGCATAGATGCGACACTGGGGTTTCGAGTACTGCTGAACTATACACACATAAGCGACACTGGGGTAGTAAACAAGGCTTATCGACACTGCATACATGCATCAGTGGGGTTCAGGAGCTATTTACAGGTGACGCCTAGATGCGGCAGTCGTAGCTAAAAGGTTAAGACACCTATTGTTTACCACTTATAATCATAACAAAAGTCAGATCTGCAAAAACTCAACAACCCTCAGTCATGGGCAAAAATTAAGCACACAATATAGATATACATAACAGTTTCATGTATCATTTGTCTTAATAGCTTAAGCATTAAAGCATTAAACTAATGAAAACATTGAAATACAAACTTTTAATTATCAAAATACTTGCCTTATCATAAAAGTTGCAGTATCTTCCTAGTCAGAAGTTAAAATCCAAGTGCTTGAGAGCAGTTTCTGAGGTTAAATCCATTGTTCATGTGTTATACCCATTAATGTACTTTCAAAATTAAAATGTGACATGTATATCATTAAAAAACTAATGATGTCTAGATTGGCTTGTATGACACTCGTGTTTTAAAGTAAACAATACAATAGGTTAATCTGGGTTACATTTGCGATTCCCGATTTAGTAAATTACAATCAACTGTCACATCGTTTTGTGTATGTATTGCTACCATTTGCCATTTATGGGACCTTTCCAATCGAGTACAGAGAGATGTGAATACATGAATTGTGCTATAAATGGGAAAGAAATAATTTGAATTAAAATCACTTAAAAGTTGATTTTTGTTATTATTCAACAAGAACAAGTCATAATTAAATGCGTAATTCTGTTGAGTAATTTTTAATTTACTGCTTCAGTGACCTAGTGGTAGAGCATCTGCCTCAGATGCTGGAAGTCACGGGTTTGAACCCCGGATGAGTTATACCTAAGACTTACAAACATGGTACTAGCAGCTGCCTTGCTTGGCGCTCAGCATTAAGAGGTTAGTGTTGAGACTGGTAAGCCTGGCGTCAGGATAATGTGACTGGGTGGGACTGTTACATGTCTGCAGCATGATGCCCCAGTGCTAGACATCACTACAAATTGTCACACTGCAGACGTCATAGCGATATGACTTAAAAACTATATTAAAACTCCAAATCACACACACACACAAACACACACTGTTTAGTAATTTAATACAATGATCACTTTGAAACTAATGGGAAATGGAAATCAGTAACATTTTTGTTTTAAAAGGCCCAGACTCTTAAAAAAAAATGTTTTCTTTAATATTTAAATATGTTACAAAGGAAAAGGACTTCTCAATACATTCAGAATGACGCATAGTTATATCTGTTGATGTTTTTTCAAAACTTTTGGTTCCATACCTGCTACAAGTTTTGGACATGGTTTTCTTGAATCCTGGTTGCAGTGTTACCTCATAATTTCCCTCTAAAATTTAGTTTGCACAAATAGACATGAAGTACATACAGTATAAAGTGAAAGGATGTTTAGAAATGAATTGGGACTTGATGAGATGTTGCTTTCACGAACTGCCATGCCTTTCAGGGTCAAAGAAATGATTTTACCGTCTCCAAAAGAAATGTTCAACCATTCAAGTTGCCATTTCCTTGAAGAGGTATTCCACATATTTGTCACACTATGAAATTGTACACAAGTTTTTAAATAAGAGTCAATATTTTGATTCAAAAGTATTTTTCTTGGGACAAATTTAAGGGGACATAATTATTTTTGTAGTTGATCGAGTTGCTGTTCCTAACATAATAGGGGAAGTTAGACTTATTACAAGACATAAATTTCAATTGTACCACCAGGGAAAGTAATTATTTGCTATAATGCAAAGTAACCATTAATCATTTAGTCAGTGGAGCCGAATGCTATTGTTTAAAATGGGGTATCGATATAAAATTATTCTTAAACCACTTGAATGATTTCCATGAAACATTACATGTACATTCATCCCATGGTTTATTTTGAGCTAAATTGAAATTGATGCTGCTTATGCATCTGCTGTGTGTGAGTAATTGTATATGTATGTAGCACACACATTGCATTTGGGGATAATTATATATGTATGCAGCACACACATTGCATTTTATGGAAAAGCCATGTTCCTATGCTGGACCTTAGTCCTTTCACACTATTTCCATCATGGACTGGATATAGTGGTCAGGTTAGGTATAAAAGATGTGTGTTTCCAGTCAGCTGACCATCCATTTTTTTGTTGCTGACCCTAAAGTCACACGAAAAAAGTTTTGGACTAGTACAGTTAAAAGCAATAAATTATTAAGGTTATCTGCCTAAAGATATACTTGTACACAGCATAGGAAAAAGGGTCAGGCCATTTGGTATGTGCCGATGGGGGTTTTGGTTTCTTTTTCCATGCAACAGTAGCAGTTAATTTCTCCTACATCCATCATATCATCTTTTGAGAATTCAGCCAAAATGCCTAGTATTAAGCAAACTTAATTTGGCAGTGGGTATCTACAGTAGATTGCTACTGATAAGTTTCTTCTTATTTTTCATGACTTTAGACCGGTATCCCTGGTAGAACTTCATTAACTACTCTGAACTCTCCAAGTTTAAGCCATTTAAGACTTCTGTTCTATTAGCTTATTACGCTTCACAGTTGGGGGGTGTGTGTAGGCTTAGAGATATAATGTGGGTGGGGATGGGCTCATTTTATATGGTTTGTTTCATATACCACTAGAAGCCAGTTTTATGGGAAAATATCACAACTTAACCACATTGCATTTCTCAGTCCATGTTACAAGTCCAAATTTAGATTTTCCAGAAACAACAAAAGCTTTCATTGCGGAGCTGGTGTTTCTTTTGAAACATCGATGCCAAATATAACATCAAAGGTTTGATTGGCCATTGTATGAAGTATAGCAGTTGACTTAAGAGCAAAAATGTAACCGCTTGGCTGGCACTTGATAATAGATTCACACAAAGTGACGAAGAAAGTAACCTTTTTCATAAAAATTATGTTGTGTATGGCTTGAACAGCCATTGATAGAGAACAGCTTTCAGTACCATGTATACAAATTCTGTGCATTTAAAAATAATCACCAATTAATATCTTCTTAATTTTAATGTATTTGATTGTGACAACAAGAAACTTTTCAACAGTGTTTATTTGGGAACATTGAAGCACAACATTGACCAGTACCTGCTAGGAACTGTCCAAATTGAAGCCATTTAAGACTTTTATTCAATTTGCATATTACGCTTCACAGTTGGGGGATGGGGTTGTAGGCTTTGAGACGGAGACTAGGGATGGAATATAGTTTGAAGCAAATACACTCGTTTTTCAATTTTCTAGAGGGGCCCCGAGTGGCCGAGTAGTCTAAAGCGCTCTCCGTTACGGATCACTGCCATCTCACCTCTGTCTGCGTGGGTTCAAGTCTCGGATTCGGCGAATGTGGATATGTGAGAAAGCTTGCCAGTAGCTTCTCATGGGTCGGTGGTTCTTTCCGGAGATTTCCTGGTTTCTTCCTCCACCATTAATACTGGCCGCCATGTATAGCCTATCGTGTGCTGAAAAATGGCGTTAAGCCCTACAACAACAACAACAACAACAATTTTCTAGAGATACAAGACCCAAGCTTATGTGTATCAGTATACTTTTTCTAAATTTAAGTTAAATTGTAAGTCTCTAATTTTGGAAAATAACATATATTTAGTTTCTCATATACAGTAATGCTATAGAACAGTTTTACATGATAATATGAGTACTTAACATTAAATGCATTTTTAAGTCCAGATTTATTTTTCAAAAGCTGACATCTTTTTAGTTTTAAGATGTGTGGTTTTGTGATATTTTCATTCATCTGGTAATGCACATTGCACAGCATTGAATAGTAGCTGGTACAGGAACTGTCCTCACTGATTAAAAGTTTTGAGATAGAACAGTATGTAAATTTCTGCTTCCGTATGTGCAAAGAGGTACATGTATGCCCTTTCATAAGGAATGTACTTTGTAACTAGGCAATATTTTTTTCCCCAATGTAGGCTCTGTTATGGACAGGGGTGGGAAGATATCCAAGAAATTTAAATTCTCTTCCATTTTTTTCAACGTTCTATGCATTTGTCTTTATTTATCCCTTGCAAGGCCACTAATAAATACCACAGGAAGTGTTACCACTGCATAGTTTGTACAAGTATAGATATGAAATTGACACATGCCATGGTCATATTTATGGCGTCTGCATTTCTACAATCTGTTTATATTGTCGACTCGCAGCTGTATAGTTATCTTTCATGGAAAAATTTGTTACATGTTTTGTAACCTTGATATAGAACTTGTTAATTATCAAGCCATTAAGCTTTGTGACCAGCCATAGCTGACTATCAATGTTTCGGACAGTGAAGCCTTCATAGTCATAATCCTAATCATCAAAACTCACGAACGTGTGGTATGAAATCTGCTGCCTCCATTTTGACAGTGGAGAACTTGACCCAGTTGTAGCAACCACGCCTGTAGTTTTGAATAGGGGCTTTTTCCCGACGGTGGCGCTACAGGAACTGGCTCACAGATGGCTGAAGTTTACTGCCAGTATCCAAATGCATTTGTATGATTATCAGACAGAAGTATTGCAAAGTTCTTCCATAGAAATGCAGTAGAGGCATCCAAAAGAGCTTATGAAAGATAATGGGTTACATAACTTTGACTGAAGGTGTGGCTTTAAAATTTAACAAATGCTGCAACTACCCATAGTAGTGGTATCATTTGCACATGAAAAGGCAGGACCAGCATATATATGTTTAGGCTTGATCATGTCCTTTTCTAAAAACAAACATGGGAAAAACATTTTCTTTACTGGTCTTGAATAATTGTTTTTTGGTCTTCACTATACACGTACACCAGAAAAGCTTATGGGATGGTCTGCAGAGATGCTGCCAGGCCGTGGGATCGTCATGATTGAGAGTCATGCAACTTTTAAAACCCAAGTGGGAAAGATCATGCAGGTTATCTGTGGATATCATTCAGTCACTGTAGTAAAATTTGAATTCTTATATATATATATATATATATATATATATATACATATACACACACACACACACAATAATAATAATAATGAGGACTTTGTATAGCGCCTAATCTTTAGAAGCTCTAAGCGCTTTACAACAACATTTGACAACACTTAAAAAACATATATAACGATATGATTACAAAAATAAAAACAAACACCATGAAATTAGAAAACAAACATGCTGAGAATACTTAAGGTAGGAAACATTATTAGGTCTTTAAGTTTGTTCTTGCAGTCGAAATAGGTGAGTTTTAAGAGCGCTCTTGAATGAGATCACTGTGTCTTTGTGTCAAAGTTCAGTGGGCAATTCATTCCACGTTGCTGGGCCCTGGTATGCAAAAGAACGTTGTCCATATGACTTCATTTTCATAGTGGGAATAATGAGAATACGAGTGTCAGAAGAAGAGCGTAAGTATTTTGCTGGTGTGTACACATGGGTGAGGTCGGATAATTATGTTGGACTGGAGCCCGTCAGAGAAACGTAGCACAGAGAACAAATTTTGTGTTTAATTGTGGATTGAATGGATAGCCAGTATAGGGTACAGAGCAGGGGGGAGGTGTGCTCTGACTGTGGTACTCTAAGGATGATCCGAGCAGCTGTGTTTTGAACTTTTTGAAGTTTCTGGAGTAGATATTGAGACAAACCAGACAGAATTGAGTTACAATAGTCCAGTCTTGAAAGTACTAAGGAACACACAAGTGTTTTAGTGGCATCAACTGAAAGATACTTGCGAATGGAGTTGATGCATCTCAGCTCGAGAGATGCAGCCTTGCATATATTCATGACATGTTGGTGCAGTGAGAGAGTACTGTCAAGAGTAACACCTAGGTTTCGTACTGACTGTGTGAATTTGAAGTTGGTTTTGCTGATATTTATTGTTGAGGTAAAGGATGTGAAAGAGAAAGTCTTTGTGTTGTAATCAGAATGGCTTCAGTTTTATCATCATTCATCTGCAGCTTGTTACATGCCATCCATGATTTCACATCGGAAATGCGCCTCTCTACACCTTGGATGGTAGCTTCAACTTCAATTGGGTGGCTAGATTTGTATATTTGGGTGTCATCAGCGTACAATGTGTGTGTGTGTGTGTGTGTGTGTGTGTGTGCGTGTGCGTGTGTGTGTGTGTGTGTGTGTGTGTTGAAAGGATTTTTTTCTAATAATTCTTACTTCAGTGAAAGAGTTTTCAATGGTTTGGGAGCTAACATCTGAAACAGTATATAAACTGATGGCTCTACAGATGTGTACATTGTGAGCCAGTAAATTATTTTCAGTTTACAAATGCTTTTTTGAAGGTGTGATAAGAAACAACAAAAAATATTTACAAGCTGAGCAACAATTGGGGATGTAAGATACCCTGTATATAGTGGCAATCTTGAAAAATCTTGTCACTACTCCTGTGGAATGGGTGGTCATGTGAATACGGAGTTTTCACTAAAAGGCTTCTTATGATGCCTAGTTCGGCCCAACTGATGGTCAGTATTGAAAATCTTGTTATAACTATTATAGCTACACCTCCTGTATGAAAGGTAATTCTGACACGGCCATTTTGTTGGATGGCTTTATGATAATTTGTTGGTCATAAATAAAACTGGTGCCAGTCCAATGTCCAGTATGGCCACCACTATGGCCCTCTTTTTATTGATACTTCTCCTAAATGAAAAGTAATATTTCCATAGTGTTTTCATCAGAAGATTGTTTTATGATGTCTAGTTGATCCTAAGTAGAAATAGTAAAAATCTGGTGTCCAATATGGTCACTACAGTAGCTATCTTGAACAAATTGTTGTCACTACTACTCCAGAATGGTCCTGTGAATATTGTGCTGTTACCAAAATACTTATTATGATGTCTTGTTATCACTATTTTCTCCTGAACAAATGATCGTGTCAGCATGGAGTTCTAACTGAAAGACTTCTTATGATATCTTGATGATCATAAATGAAAATTGTATTGACTTTTACTAAGGCTTTCACAATGGCCATCTTGAAAATGTTATTATCCCTAGTTTTGCGTCATTGCTGGTCATACTGAAATTGTGCTGTCACCAAAACACATCTTAGGATGTCTGGTTGGTTCTAAATGGTAATGGTGCCAATCTGATGTCCAGTATGACCAACCACGGAACCCATCATGAAAATCTTGTTATTCTTACTCGTACAAAATGGGGTTCCATCAGAAGACTTGTGATGTCTTCTTGATCCTAAATGAAAATGGTGCCAATATGAAATCTAACGTGTCCATCACAGCACATAGTTTGAAATCCTTATGGCTGAAGAATAACAGAAATGTTTTCAACACTTGGTGGCTAAAAGTAATAAAATAGTGTTATCTTGAATTCCTCTCAATTCTTTGCTACCAGTAGATTGTCAATCCCTGTAGGGTCTCTTATCCTTGCATATGATATCCAGTATTTTTTATGACTTTGAGGTTTAATTTAATGGTCACTTTTTGTTCAGTTCTTAAAATGAAATTTCCTTTTATGAAACCTATATTTAGCATACTCCAGTAATTTTATTTAATACACCAGTAATAATTTCCTTCGCAGAAAACACCTCCCAAGAGGCCTCGTAATGATGAGAATCAGTCCCCTTCAAAGACCCCAACAGAAGACAGTCCAGCGCCTTTGAGCCCTGAGCAACAGAAACGGATTGAACAGAACAAACTTCAGGCACTTGCCAAGCTACATGAGAAGAAGTCAAATGGCCTGCTTGTTGGGTTTGGACCATCTTGGTTCAAAGCATTGGAACCAGAGTTCAGTAAACCCTATTTCATTGAGGTATACAAGAGCATCTTCCAGCATGCTTATCATACAGCTAAAAAGTACCCGGATTTTGTTTCTGTCATGTATGTAAATGGTGAATCAAGAGCATCATTATTCTGTTGATAATGGCAGCTGCAATATTGTCATGTACATGTTCAAATTTTATGTTTAAGTTTTTGTAACCCAGAAAGTTTCTGTGTTGTCATATTTAGTTGAAATTATTTTGCTACTGCATACCTGAAGTTGGTATTAAAATAATGTGCTAGGATTTGCATCTTGCTTGCAGAACACTGATGACTAGACTTGACAATACATTCTGTAAAGTCCTTGTTTTTAGATAACCAGGTCATAAGGCCTACAGAATTTATTGAATGGCTATTTGTATGTCATCTGTCGTCATTTGAAACTTACTACTATGGAACCTTTTTTACTTGCAAGTAAATAATATGTAGGGAATTTATTGAATGACCATTTATCACCATCTGTCAATATTTGCTTATTGCCACTATGGAGGCCGTGTTTATGTCCTCAGTCTGTCAACATTGCTTGTTACCACTATGGAGGCCATGTTTATGTCATCAATCTGTCAACATTGCTTGTTACCACTATGGAGGCCATGTTTATGTTATCAATCTGTCAACATTTGCTTATTAGGACTGTTCCATTTAAACTTATCTGTTACCCAGGAATGGCATTGTTTTACAAACACATGCCAGGGTACTCTGATTACTCGGGAGAGTTCCATGAAAATTGAGCAAAATTCTACCTTGCAGCTGTTGATGACTGCTTTACATTTGAAAGTGCTCTCCCAGGGCCCTAAGTATGTTTTAATGGA
Source organism: Megalonaias nervosa (assembly GCA_016617855.1). Classification (NCBI taxonomy): domain Eukaryota; kingdom Metazoa; phylum Mollusca; class Bivalvia; order Unionida; family Unionidae; genus Megalonaias; species Megalonaias nervosa. The sequence continues at coordinate 12,856 of JAECUM010004736.1, read as the reverse complement.
ATAGCCTTTACCACTCTCGAAGTCATGGTCTTTATCAAACCTATGATGTAGGTCTATTGGAACAGCCTTTATCACTATCGAAGCCATGGTCTTTGTCAAACATATGTAGGTTTACATCATCAATATCACAAGTTTAAATACGAGTCAGATCTATGCATATTAATAAAGCTGTCTTGCATTTGATTTGCTAACCTTGTAACCACTCCAGAGATAATTCCACACAAAATTTTGGGTTAGTTGTAACACCTGGGGCCTAAAAACATTTTTCATCCTGCATAAACATTAGGTTAGTTTTTACACCTAGGGCCTAAAAAACATTTTTATCCTGCATAAACATCGGGTTATTTTTTAACATGTTGGGCCTAAAAACGTGTTTCATCCTGCATAAATATTGGAATATGGGGCTAAGGAGAATATATATTTTTATTTTTGTTGTAAGTGTACTTAATGTTGACAGACATGGTATTAAATTACTTATTTCTTTGCACAAAGTGTCGATTAAAGAGAAGTATCTTGTAATCTGTGCTATCACACATTGCCATCTTTCATACTAACTGCAAATGCTTGTACCATCACATGTTGCCATCCTTGATACCAACTGCAGAGGCTTGTGCCATCACAGATTGCTGTCTTTCATACAAACAATGCAGATGCTTGTGCCATCACAGATTGCTGTCTTTCATACAAACAATGCAGATGCTTGTACCATCACATGATGTTGCCATCTTTCCTACCAACACTGCAGAGGCTTGTACCATCACATGTTGGAGTCTTCCATACCAACATTAAAGAAAGAAGAATGTAACATAGAGTGTGTGTTTGAAGATTATCTTGAGTGCTTTCAATACAGCTGCAGCATATAACTAAATTTTATATCTGAATCCTAGTGTACTCAGACCAGTCAGTGTGGGGAAAAAAAAAGACTGGATATGGAAACAACCTACACATGGTACACTAGGACTTGGTCCAAGTTTTCTGTTTTCCCACCCCATGTTAGATACATGAGTAATTTGGTGAATTTTTAATGCGTCGGCTTATTGGTTTTAACCTTCTAAACTTCATCATTCATACTTTTTTGCAAGTTATTCTTGTGTTCCTTTTTTTGTAAATTTAAAAAGTATTATTATAATCCAAAATTAGTTATTCAATTTTGTTCTTGTTTGTAGAGAAGTTGCTTTTTTAAAACAGTCATACTTGTTGAAATTGCCATTATTGTTGTATTCTCTATAAACAAATAAACATTTTATCTCAAGTATCAAATAGGAAACAAACTTGCCTGTTTTTATCTGTTGCAGTATAAATTCAGGATGCATAATAATTATTCTTTTTGTTATTGGCTATATCATGCAAGGGAAATTGGGTTAAGTGTCTTGTGTGTGTTTTAAAGGATATGACTTGGCAGACACAAGTCAACAAGCTAAAATTCTATTTAAAACTATATGCCATTACAAATGTATACAGTTAACTACCCCAACAGCCATAAACAATTTCTGATCAAGGAAGGACTACACATCTTCTTTTGAAAATGTGGCATTGTCTTCTCATCGGCTTTTCTAACAGTGTGCATATGCTGGAGAATCGAAAAACTTGGGCATCCACACTAGAGGTGATTGGGCAAACTAGTCACCTTAGAGTCATTTCACCCAAACAGGTCCAAAAGGGCAAAGTTCACTTTGCCTTGCATTGGTTTCACAAGATTACCCTAACTGCATTTTGTTTCAATACAGTGAATTAATATTCAGAGTGAAATATCTACTTTCATGTAAATTTTCCATTAAAAGATGAATGTGAAAAGGAAAAAAATCTTATTGTGCCAAAAATTGACACGTGATCTTTGTGGGGAAAAAAAATCACTTGTGGTGAAATAATGCATTTTTTTAAAGCTCAGTTTGAAGCACTTCGTGGACGTATCCATATCTATTACTAATAAAACTACTAATTATGTCATTTATCCCATCATGCTGACATGAAAAAAGGTTTTTATTGTGGAAGCTGTTACAGGTTTTTGACTGTAACCCATTTTCAAGGTTGCCTTTGTTATACAACAAATGTGGTGAAGCCAAATGAGAAACATTTTAATATTTGCATAAAATTTCTGTAATATTTCATCATCATTTTAATATCTGGCTTTGATACTATGCACAAACATTAGAGAGACTATTTTCAACCACCTACTCCTACTATTTCCTCTTTTTGCCTACTCCATCCCATTATGACTGATTTCATCCATTTAGGTCCAATTTAGACCCTGACTTGCTATGAATAAATGCACTCAAAGCGGTGCCAAGCTCTTGTATGGTTAAGATGACTTCTGGTAAAATAAAGGTATAAATAAATGTACTCAAAACAGTGCCAAGCTTTTGTATGGTTAAGATGACTTCTGGTAAAGTATTGGGTCAAATCTAGTATCACATGTTAACAGATGTGAATGAAATGAGGGAAAACTTCTGGCAAGCCAGATATATTAACTTTGGTTGGGAAATATCAAGATAAAAATTAATATAGCTGAATCATTGAGAACTATCTTTTGCAGTACTTTATTTTTAAGGTTTTTGCAAAATAAGTGGAAATGTAGGCATAGGAAGGCAGGAAGGATTGCCATGTCTGCATGTTTATCATGTACAAAATGCATACAAGCATAAAGTTGCAGACCTACCAACCCTTATGATTTTGCCACAAGTCTTACAACAATGACCCTTAAAATACAAATTTGGGGAATACAAGGAAAAACTACGGAAATATGATTGTTGTGGTAAAATCCGGATAATTGGCTTATTCATGTTTGATTTGGATCTGGGTTTCATATTTGCTTTGTTGGAATTAGTTAGAGAACCAGACTAGCTTTAAAGTATTGCCTCAGATGCCTTAAATTGCACATATTTTACCATGTGAAGCGTCAGCATGACGAGACTGTTGATTTATTAATTTTTAAAAAATGGCATCCAGCAGGAAGGGACACAATTACGTTTTTTGGTCATCATGTGTGGGTTTGAGTAAGTCATGTGGCGGGAGATACATAATGTGAAATGAATAAAAAAAATTCCAAGAATTAAGTTAAGTTGAAAGATAGCAAAAAACCATTCAGCTGCATAGGGTTTGGAACTGATTTTTGTGCAACTGTACTAGAGGTAAATAAGGTCTACGTGCACTTTACAGATTAACATAATGTTTACCATTAATGCATCAGTTTGGAATACTGAACTTTTTAAATACACATTTTCCAATTTGACAATAGCAGTAGATGATATTTTGTTACACCTTACTGAAAACTGGTCAAACGTGCTGAGACGATCTTGTTAGGGTTGGCAGGTCTGTATTTGCCCATTGTGTTGTCTATGGCCTGATGATGTTTTGGACCTGGCCAAAAGTCGGCATACCTATAAAGGGAGGAAAGAAATGCTCTTCTTCCCCAATACTTGTTGAATCCAGGAGAGTATGTAATCTCCTTGATCTCCATAATATGTGGGATCTTCCTCATTCTTTTAGAAAAGTATCAAGTTCTATAGGATGAGGAATACAATTCCTTCATTGCAGGCAGGTATGGGACCAATTACTGCTCAATCCCAGAAGTGTATGGGATCTGTCTCTCATGAAGTTGAGAGACACTATGCTTCTGTAGAACTCCATCAGGGTATGCACTCCTTGATCTCAAGAGGTTACGGAATCTCTTGCGTAAGTGAGAGACTTATTCTTCTGAATCAGGGTAGGTACTCCTTATCGCAGTAGCATATGGCCCCTATTAATCCCTACGGGATGTGGTGACATTCATTTCAGGGAAACGTATTGGGCCTACATCTTTTGCTCATATTCTGCCCAACAAAGGAGGGTTAGCCAATTCTTTCCTACCAGACTAAGTAGGACGAGAAGCATTCCTGACCCCATAAAAAGTCTCAGAGTAACTAAGGGTCATGCCACTCCCCCTGAACTCAGACTGCCACCCCTTATGATTTTGCCAAAAGTCTTATGAAAATGACCCTTAAAATACAGACTTAAGGAATCAGAGCAAAAACTACATAAAAGTTATTGTTGCCAAAAAATCGGGATAATTGGTTCATTCATGTTTGATTTGGATCTGGATTTCATATTAGAATTAGTGGAGTTAGGCCGGGTACCAGACTAACTTTACAGCAGTACCTGGGATGCTTTAAATTCCACATAGTTTTTCATGTAAGGTGTCTGCATGATCAAACTGTTGATTTGAGAATTTTTAAAATGCCATCCAGCAAGCGATGCATGTTGAAGACAAAAGGGAAAATAAGCCTCTTATATAGTGATAGTAATCAGCACAGAAGAATAAAAAAGGAATATTCAGATTCTTGTGAATAAAAACAGGAAGGGACACAATTGCACTTATTGGACATCACATGCAAATTTGAGTATGTCTCGTGCTGGGAGATATGATTGCCATCATCATGTGAAATATATAAAAAAAAATGCCAAGAATTGTGTCAAGTTGAGAGATTGCAACAAGCCATTGAGCTGCATAGGGTTTGGAACTGAAGTTTATGCAGCTGTACTAGTGGTAAATAAGGTCGAGGTGTCCTTTACACACTTTTCAGTTGAACATAATGTTTATCATCACTGCATGTTTTGAATGCCGAACTTTTAAATACATCTTCCAGCATTACTAATAGCAGTTTATGATGTTTTATTACACCGTACTGAAAACTGGTCAAACTTACAGAAACAATTAACTGCCTTGCTGAGACAGTCTTGTCAGGGTTTTCAGGTCTGTGAACAGATACTGAACGTGGATACTCCTATACCCCAGTCTACCTCTCGTCAGAGACACTGTGTAGGAAGTCCTGTCACTCCTCAGGAGCAGGGGCAGGATGACGTCATTTTTGGGGAATTGGTATAATCATGGACCTACCGAACTCATTTGTCATTGGAAGATATAATAAAGGCCATGTCTTGGCAGTCACTTAAGATTTTTATTCCTTTCCTCTCTGTTCCTTAATGCACTAGAGAAAAGACATTTATTCTCCAGGGCCGATAGTTGTGGCTGATATTTACAATATTGGATAATGAGGATATCATTGCTTATACCAGTTCTTGAGGCTATCAACCTTTTTCTACTTCATTGGAAAATTCAGCTATTTAGTGCCAACAGGTAACATTACTGCTATTAAAATGCCATTGGGTGGCGGTAAAACTAACTTGCCAGTCACTGTTGCCAGGTTCCATTCTCCCAACCCCTTTGATGTCAGAGTAGTCAAGACATGAGAAAAGATGAGGACTTCAGTGCACCTGCCAGTGTCTAGTGCAGCAGATTGGGTCTGTGTTCAGCAGATTGGGTCTGTGTCAGCAGATTGGGTCTGTGTTCTGTTCTGAATTTTTTCTTGTTCTTGAGTGTTTACACATGCACACACCAACCCCCAAATAAAAATGTTTTATAGAACGTTTTAATGCTATGAGCTTTCAGAAATGCAAGAAAGAACCATGCCAGGTAAAACTGATGTGGCTATGTTATATTGCAGTATTCTACAAATATTGCTTTTGTTTTCAACTTCTATGAAATAACTGATTCTTTTTCAGCTTTCAAAATTTGTGGAATCAGAGAGGAGAAAAGGAACTGTCTACCCCCCATCAGAGGATGTGTTTACCTTTACAAGAGCAAGCGACATCAAAGATGTATGTACAGTTGATTTGTAGTTCAGAATGATTATATTTGCAATGCAGTTCAGCCTGATTATATTTGTACAGTTGCATTGTAGTTCAGTCTGTTTACATTTACTATTTGATTATATTTGCACTGTGGCAGAAATATTTTTTCTGAGCCACCATTAAATCTTTGGAGTAGAAATGCTAAGAAAAAAAATTAATTGTTAACTATGCAGGAGCAGGTCCTAGGCCAGAAAAGCTTATGGGATGGCCTTGTGTCAATAGCCTGACCTTCCAACAGCAGTTTGGTTATCTCTGCTTCTACTGAACTGTCCCTGGGTGGCTGAGTTGTCAAAAGTGCTCATCTTTACGGATCACTGCCATCTCACCTCTGTCCATTCGAGTCGAAGGCGTGCTCTAGGAGTGTTTGTGAGAAAGTTTGCCTGTAGCTTCCCATGGATCGATGATTTTTGCCAGGGGTTTTGCAAGTTTCTTCTTCCACTCCACCATGTACAGGCTCTTGTGTGCTAAAAAATTGCATTAATCCTGCAACAACTTCTCCTAAACAACTTGGAGGATTACAGTTAAAGTTTAAAAACATTCATCCCAAAGTCTAGTTGGTCTTTAATGACATTAGTGATTCTTTGACATCTTTTGTGGCCATTGCAGTGGACATGTTGAAAATATTGCTATTACTACTGCACCTGAACAGATATTTATATTATCTTTTGATTTTCACTAAAGACGTTTTATGATATCTAGTTTGTTATGCATATAAATGGTGCTGATCTGACAGCCAATATGGCAGCCATCTTAAAAATCTTGGTACTGCTACTTCTTATGAAAGGAATGTCATAAATCAACATAGTTTTCACCAGAAGATGACTTGTGTAAGTGGTCTTAAATGAGCTTACAAATCTTGTTATCTGTCATATTGACTTGTTATGATGTCTAGTTAGACCCCAATGAAACTGGTGCTGGTCTGACCTCCAATATGGTGAAAGCCATGAAAATCTAATTGCTAGTCCTAAATTGAAAATCGTATCAGTATGGGATTTTCACCAAAAGATTTCCTATGGTCTCAAGTTGGTCCTACCATCATGGAAGATCTTGGCCCTTTTACAAATGTTAACATTTTATTTATTACAAAAATGTTGACCCAATACTTTTTATGTTCATTTTTTTAATCCTTGGGCTTTGGTGGCCAGAGTGGTTAGAGAGTCTGCCTCGTATGCTGGAGGTCGTGGGTTTGAACCCTGGTCGAGTCATACCAGAGACTTATAAAAATGGTACTAACAGCCGCCTTGTTTGGTGCTCAGCATTAAGAGGTTGTGTTAGGACTGGTCAGCCTGGTGTCAGGATAATGTGACTGGGTGGGACATCATGCTACATGTCTGCAACATGATGCCCCAGTGCTAGATATCACTATAAACTGCCACACTCTAGACAACATAGCAATACAACTGAAAAATTGTTAAAGCTATGTTAAAAATCCAAATCGCAAGCACACATCCTTACAAAAAATAATTTTGCAACTTTTTATTATTACACTTTTTAAACTTAACTTGTAATCTGTAATCTATTGTCATATTATGCTGTTGTGTTATTAAACCTTACATGTACATGTCTTTGTTAACATGAACTCTGTTTTAACCAGTTAGGAGAATGTTGTCAGTTTTATTGTGATATTTCATGACAACAAGTAGATAATAAAAAAAACTTTAATCCTGGATGCAGCCCCCCCCCTTTCCGTTGAGGAGGTGTGTGACTGATGCATCAAAAGTTTGGTATTTTTTTTAAGTTTGGATATAATGCAGTGGTTGATATATTGGTAGCAGGGTTCATTTTAGGCTGCGCCCTTTCACCAGTGATTGTTATTTTTCATCTTTGCTGCAAAAACTCTTTATGGCACCTGTAGAGTACATAAAAAAGACGCGAAGATGAAAGGTCATTGTATTTAAGACTTACTGATTTAAGAGCATCCCAAGCTGAATAGTGTGCTGATCACCAAAAGAAGCATAGGACAGTAAATTTCATTGGCTGACAGAAATGGCATAGGACAGTAAATTTCATTGGCTGACAGAAATGTCATAGGACAGTAAATTTCATTGGCTGACAGAAATGTCATAGGACAGTAAATTTCATTGGCTGACAGAAATGTCATAGGACAGTAAATTTCATTGGCTGACAGACAGTAAATTTCATTGGCTGACAGAAATGTCATAATACAGTAAATTTCATTGGCTGACAGAAATGTCATAGGACAGTAAATTTCATTGGGTGACAGAAATGGCATAGGACAGTAAATTTCATTGGCTGACAGAAATGTCATAGGACAGTAAATTTCATTGGCTGACAGAAATGTCATAGGACAGTAAATTTCATTGGGTGACAGAAATGGCATAGGACAGTAAATTTCATTGGCTGACAGAAATGTCATAGGACAGTAAATTTCATTGGCTGACACAGTAAATTTCATTGGCTGACAGAAATGTCATAGGACAGTAAATTTCATTGGCTGACAGAAATGTCATAGGACAGTAAATTTCATTGGCTGACAGAAATGGCATAGGACAGTAAATTTCATTGGCTGACAGAAATGTCATAGGACAGTAAATTTCATTGGCTGACACAGTAAATTTCATTGGCTGACAGAAATGTCATAGGACAGTAAATTTCATTGGCTGACAGAAATGTCATAGGACAGTAAATTTCATTGGCTGACACAGTAAATTTCATTGGCTGACAGAAATGTCATAATACAGTAAATTTCATTGGCTGACAGAAATGTCATAGGACAGTAAATTTCATTGGGTGACAGAAATGGCATAGGACAGTAAATTTCATTGGCTGACAGAAATGTCATAGGACAGTAAATTTCATTGGCTGACAGAAATGGCATAGGGCAGTAAATTTCATTGGCTGACAGAAATGTTATAGGACAGTAAATTTCATTGGCTGACAGAAATGGCATATTAGTTTTTATTAGATTGGGCACCAGTTGAGAACACTAGGTCAGTAACCAATGACAGAAAATGTGGAAAGAGATGACATCTTGGCTAAAGCACTGCTGCACATATTCCAAGACAAGCAAATGGGAGGGAAAACTACAGACTCAAATGTCAAAATAAATTCTGAATGGAAATGGTTTATTCGAACCTGAGTAGTTGATATCCTTGTTTGGAAGGCTTATGGCAGGAAACTGATAATGATCACATATGATTGGGTCATGGATTTAATAATTTCTGGAATAAGCATTAGCTTTGTAAATGTTCTATATTTGAATTGGTCGTTATTGAGTAAGCCTATTGCAGGTTTTTTATTATACTGTCCTTGTTCACTAAAATGACCTTGTCCTAAAAAAACGTACACAGTTATTTTGTGGACATTGAATTTTGTAGAATACTATCTGATCATACATTGTCAGACTCGAAGCATATAATGCTGGAAAAGTGAATATTTCCTGCATTCTTTTGTTAAATTTGTGATATTGGTATCTGATAATGTTTTAATTTTTGAATAATCAAAAAACATAAGGCTATTTAAAACTAGTTTTTTGTTTATCAAAATCATCCAACTTTTTGATCTGTCATTATGTGATTGAATATTGATGAATCAGTTTTTTTTTTATTAGAAAACCCATTTCAATAATATAAACCATAGTCATAGTTGGAAATTAACAAGCTATTGTTATGTTATAACTCTCCTTTTGATATAGTGCAATGGAAAATACGGGCAGGGGGCAGTTCAAGAAGGAAAAAAATCAGTGTATTAGAATGAAAACAAGAGTTCCATGTTTGTGGATTTGAGAATGTTAATGGTGATTTTACTGTTACTAATTTAATGTCATTTTTAGCAGATTCCCTCATGCATTGCAGGTAAAACAGTTTGCACTATTCAAACCATGATTAGCATCCCAAAATCCTTAAACACAAGACTTACCTCATGCATATTGATACGGTACCGACATATCACCAGAAAATAATATCTGAAAGCAGTTAAAACAATTTAATTGGAGAAAACGGCTTGAAGAACAGATGTTCTTTCAGGAGTATATTGCAGTACATAGGGTCGTGTTAGAGTAATGTGCAAAATCCAGGTACATTGAGATTTAGCTCTGCAAATTTGTAACCAGAAAAACTTATAAATGTGCACTTTTGTTTGGTTCCCATATGCAACTTTCTCAACCTTTGTTTCTGAGGTAAGTGAAATGTTCTGCGGAGAGTGAAACAGCTAATCTTTTTCAGGTGAATGTGATTATCCTTGGCCAGGATCCGTATCATGGCCCCAACCAGGCACATGGTAAGTTATATATCAAACATAGGTAACAATAAAAACTGAGTCTGGATCTAGTAATGGACTTGAAAAAATAAGGTAGGAAGGTTGGCTTTAATTTCTTTTATGTAGCTCTCAAAATGTCGCTTACCCAGAAAACGTTGCTGGTTCTGAAGTGTAAAATGGGTTATGGTCAATACAGATATGTTTTTGTTTTGCTTTGCTAGCATGATAAAAAGTTACAGAGCCAGAACAATTAAATTAGGCTAGGTTGGTTGACTGGACATATTTTTTGTTTGGCCTTGCACGCCATTTCCCCACAACTTGGGGAAAAGGATGGTATGCATGTTTATGAGAACTATTATGAACTGTTATGGTTTTGGTGTAATCATGACACTTGTTTTACCTAATTAGTTCTTGTGTTTGCCTGTATTTGAATTTAACCACTTTTGCTAAAAGTAAAGTTTAAAAAAATGATAGCAATAAAAAGTTGTATTTGTTATTTTTATTATCATCTCATTAATTTTTCACATCATATAAATTGAAAATATTTACACAAAAAAAAGCAGTGTTACATAAGAGCACATTTGTCCATCAGAGACTTGTATGTACTTTCCATATTTTCTGCTTATATCAGCTGTATATGACACAGTTACAAGAAAACGGTGGGTTCATCAAATTGAAAACTTTTCTCGTAGATTCATTATATTTTGATGAAATATTTAGTTAGCAGGACATGCAATATTGTAGAACAAGAAAGTGATGCCACATGCTAAGCAAATCAGGCTTTTTTGATGTTACTGATATATGTTCTATGACTGAAAAGTGGAGGGGGCTCTTTTTAAACTTGAAACATATCAGCTCAGAAAAATTACCAATCAAAAAGCTTTACAGATTTGAAAAGAAAAATATGGTTAATACACCACACAGATTGAGCACGTCATCATACTTATTGCAGAATTTTTGGACTTTACAATCATTCCTCAAAAGATCAACACATAACAGACCCAATTTCATAATATCTCCCGATTTTTGCAGAGAACTCCCGATTATTATATTATGTCTTCGATTTTCCTGTCTCCTAAAATAGAAAAGTCCTACATAAATAGATATATCGTATGCATTCCATGGAAGCCATGTTCTGTTGTATCACCTGTGAATATTGTCGTGATGAAATAATTACTTTACTAGGAAGAATTCGCTTCTTCACTAAATAGGATGTTATCTTTAAACATTATTCACGTAAATTTGTGATTTTTTTTCGTCTACAACAATACAAAAATCAGAAAATAAACCAGAACAAAAAATAAACCACAACAATAAAACTGTCAGCAATTAATTTGAGTCCCAAGAACGATCACTGTGAATGATGTAGCTCCATTCCCACCAAAGAAACTTACACGAGTGAGCACCTGGCATTTTTATACCGTATATATATGAACATTAATTACCATCGTTAGATTAAAAGAAGGAATGAAAATACATACCACACAGTATACGTGTCCTCAAAAAACTAATTCAGAATACATGCTTTATAGTGAACAATACTAAATGTCTTACAAGTTGACAATAAGGGAATAAGGTCGGATAGACAAGGAGGAGAAAATAGTTGCCACATGTACTGTACCGTGAAGCTGCCTATTTAGGTACCTTTAGTTCAACAAAATTGGTAATTCTTTATTTGCCAATCAGTTGCTGGTGCTTGCGTAACACACAGTTGAATCGTGATGGAGGGCCAGTCATTTTCATCAATAAGGATTAACTTTTAATTAGTCGCGCTGGGTTTCTTGCTTGTTTTTTTTTTTTTTAAGACTAACATTTAGCTATTGTGCAATTTGGCCACAACTGACCAGAATATGAAAATATGGCATGTCCTGGGGGAAAATAAGGCGCGTCACAGGGAGAAACCGCGCATCCTTTGCAAATTTCGCCCATATTAGACCCGGAAGATCGGTCAATATTAGTGAAAACAAGGCTTTAAAAATGTCACGAAAAACCTCCCGATTTTAGGTCCCAATCTCAAATTTTTTTTTTTTCAGTCTCCCTACTTGGCTTTTGAATAGTTGACAGGTATGCCTTACACCCCGTTTTACAAAACTACGGTAATCATGCTAATATTATGGAATGAAAGGCAATTACACATCAATGTGCTGGTATAGTTGCCAGTCAAAATTCACTCATAACACAAGCCAGTTTCGGGGTTTTAATGATTAACTGACCTGTTTTGCTGTCGGAAAATGAAAGATAAATCCACCAACTATCAACAAAGGAGACGCCAAAATATCAAACTTTAAATCGTGTGGAAAGTTGTGATGTTGTTCAGCCAAAATCACAGAACATAGAGAGATGATGATCTTTGTTGATCTATAATGAGAATTTTAGCCTTTATTATTTCCACTCCTCATGAACTTGTAAGTTATGCTGGTTATGTGCCTTGTACAATTAAACGTGCGTACCTTTTCATAAATATTACCTCAGCTTGTAGGATCACTTATATCATTGAAAATGAGTAACTCGTGAGCACGTGATTCAGTGTAAATGAACAACTATTAAGAACTAGCTGAAATGTTATCTGGAAGAAGGCAGTTTGGTCAAAACAATGAATAAAGCAAAATCTGCATCTGATATATTTGGGAATAAATAAGGATTTAAGTGACACTGTGCATGCTTTACACTGTAAGTACTGTACATTATAGTCACTGCGTCGAACTTTTATATACATTTTCCAGCTTTACAATAGCAGTTATTGATATTTTGTTACACCTTACTGAAAACTGGTCAATCTTACGGAGATAAACCAACTGCCTTACTGAGATGGACTCGTCAGGGTTGGCAGGACTGGGTATAACTATCAATCTGGATTTTGTCCAGGCCATTCAACAGTTTGTCAGCTATTTGAATTCTATACCAAAATGTGTTATTCTATTAACTGAAATGAAATCATGCATTTAATGTTCCTTGATGTCAGTAAGCCTTT
>JAECUM010004734.1:0-100002 GCA_016617855.1 Megalonaias nervosa | reverse complement strand
GACATATAGTTTCATCTAAAGAAAGAAACTGAATTGTACGTGCTAGCTCACACACGTACTTGTAGTTTCTAGATGGTATGAATATGACAAGACAGAAGATAACATAAAAGGAAAACCTGTTTTCTTAATGAGTGGGATAAAATGAGTTGTTGTTTTTTTTTAATCATCAGTTATATTAAGTGGATATTTTCACTGGTCTGTTTAAATATATCTTAGGAAAACGTAAACAAGATATTCCTGCCATTATTTTTCCATTGTTCAGAAAGGCGTTACTAAATTCCATTTGTTTCAGCCATGAATCGTGTCTTGTGGTTGCCAAACTTGTGGTCCTGTGACCGTATCAATTAATCTGACAATACTAGTTTGGATCTGCTTTATGGTAAGCAAATGGAAATTCATAAAAGAGGTTTTTGAACAAGGATGCCCCGCCAGTTCCTGAAAACTGACCTATGCCAAACTTAACCGGTCAGACGTAAGGACACTGGTAACATTTTATACCTCCTCTACATTCATGTTGGGCATAAAAGCCCGTAAGAACTGTAATGGAAATAACTACTGATAGCAATCAACAATTCCAAATTTGTATGGCTGAGCTAAGATCACTGTACGTTACCTAATCAGAGCCGCGGGAATCCTCCTGCTTTCGACTCAGCACACACCGCAACAGCAGCAGCAGCACGTGACCAGTGTGATTAAGATTGTCACACAGGCAACACCAATCAAAACCGCAACCCAGCTATTCACAGAGAAAAGAAGCATTGGTATTGAGTGTAATTTGCGCAATATTTTCTTGTTCGAATGTCCAGTACAAGATTAGCGATATCACTTTTATGTTCTATTTCGATGAAACCACATTGAGGACTATTCGGTAGTCGCCATAAACAAATTTTGTAACTTACATTTTTCAATAGAATCAAAAGGCCAAAAACGGTATTGCTGTACAATATCACACAGATTTACTGTGAGTTCTCTACCTAACAATATGACGGCTGCTGTTAACGTTATCACTAAGTCTGTATAAAGAACACGTGTAATAAAATCATATAAAAAATTCAATCGTGATAAGGTTCATTGGAATAATACTAGTATGTTTCATCTACCAACCATGTTCGGACTTAATAATACTAGTATGTCTCATCTACCAACCATGTTCTAATTTAATAATACTAGTATGTTTCACCTACCAACCATGGTCTGATTTAATAATACTAGTATGTTTCATCTACCAACCATGTTCTGATCTGATAATATGTATATGTCTCATCTACCAGCCATGGTCTGATTTAATAATACTAGTATGTCTCATCTTCCAACCATGTTCTGAGTTACCCTTATAAGATATTACTTTCAAAATTTTAGCACATGTTGTCACAAAATCTTAATACTGAGACAGCCTCCAAACTTACACATAGATTTTGAACCAGGATGCGCAAAAGTTGGCCACGTGGCCCATGGTTTTTGCTGCCTGGTGAAGTTCCTCATTGTCACAGCAGAAGTAATCGGCAACTTTATAGCAACAGTAGTTATTACAGTATTGCTCCATGTGTTGTTTACCCGTCCAATCGATGTGTGCCGTGCAACACTCTCCCGCTTCGGTCAGACCAGCTGGGCAGATTTGAAATCAGAACATTTAAATTTATTGGTTGATACTATATGATATGTTATGATGAATATATATTTACAACTGTGTCCAATCAGGTTTAAACTGACTAACTCAAGTATATATTGAAATATTTCGTAAATTTTATATGGATATGGATTTAACATTGTCATGCAAAATGTAAATTTCTTTATTTCGCGGAGCTAGAATGCCAGGATTTGATCCTTGAGTGGGTAGAACAGTTGCTACAAATTGAAAAGGATTAAAAAGTAACATATCAGATAAAGCGTTGCATTTCGTGTTTGGAAGAGTTATCGATAGAAAGGATAGGTTCCGAAAGAAGTTCTCCACTTTTATATACGTAGAAGCTGTAATCTGACTGGTGAATGTAAAGATCAACAGAACAAGCTTTCAAATCGGTGTCTGTCAGATCTCCGTTATGTTGGCCATCTCGATTTTAATCAGATTAACAATTACAATAAATGATAAGGACGTCGGATCTCAGAATTGTCAATGGGCTTGTAATGGGTGACGAAGGTGGCTGCGGACTTTACATGTTTCGCGAGCAGTGAAATGAGTGTAGATGTTATTATGAACTGGGATTGTTTTCGACTTACATAATCTTTAAAAGCATAAGATTTTAGTCCATTTTCTGATTATATCCGTCTTCAGTGCCCATTTCACAATATCAACCCATTATCAACAGTTATTTAAATGATAATGTTCGCATTCAGTGTATACCCAGAAAAATGAGAGATATCCCAGCATGGATAAAGAGTCTATCTTAGTTATAATACTCACTCGCTTTGGTAAGACCAGCTACACATTTTTGAAAATCAGAAAACTTAAATTTATTGGTTCATGCTACATGAAATGTTGTGATGGAAATAAAATGTATGTATCCTATTAGGTCTAAACATAAAAAGGCTTGAATATGTATCTTATTTTAGGTCTAAACATAAAAAGGCTTGAATATGTATCTTATTTTAGGTCTAAACATAAAAAGGCTTGAATACGTATCTTATTTTAGGTCTAAACATAAAAAGGCTTGAATATGTATCTTATTTTAGGTCTAAACATAAAAAGGCTTGAATACGTATCTTATTTTAGGTCTAAACATAAAAAGGCTTGAATATGTATCTTATTTTAGGTCTAAACATAAAAAGGCTTGAATATGTATCTCATTTTAGGTCTAAACATAAAAAGGCTTGAATATGTATCTTATTTTAGGTCTAAACATAAAAAGGCTTGAATATGTATCTTATTTTAGGTCTAAACATAAAAAGGCTTGAATACGTATCTTATTTTAGGTCTAAACATAAAAAGGCTTGAATATGTATCTTATTTTAGGTCTAAACATAAAAAGGCTTGAATATGTATCTTATTTTAGGTCTAAACATAAAAAGGCTTGAATACGTATCTTATTTTAGGTCTAAACATAAAAAGGCTTGAATATGTATCTTATTTTAGGTCATGGTAGCCATTTAAAAACAATCTGAAAGAACTTCATTCCAGGATGCTTTGATACCTGTTTGAAGCTGTATACAGTTCAAGATAGCTAATATTGACTTTTGGTGGTTTTAAAATGTTTCGAAACAGCTTTATTACAAACACTGGATTTAAAAAGGAAAATCTAGAGGTGTCTTATTTGTTGAACTCCGAATTATGTATGCATATGAATGAAATGTTAGCTTTAGAAAATTAATTCGTAAATTTTGTATGCATAGGGATATAACATTGTCATGTAAAATGTGAATTTCTTTATTCCACGGAGTTGGAATACCAGGATATGAACCTTGAGCAGGTAATACAAGTTGCTAGAAAATGAATAATTTTATAATTTTTCTCCTCCTTCTTCTAATTTTCTTCTTTTTCTTGTTCTTTTTCCAATTAAACAACAGAGATCATTAATGAACTTGGTTCAGCTGGAA
Organism: Megalonaias nervosa; assembly: GCA_016617855.1. Taxonomy (NCBI): domain Eukaryota; kingdom Metazoa; phylum Mollusca; class Bivalvia; order Unionida; family Unionidae; genus Megalonaias; species Megalonaias nervosa. Next base: position 96,471 of record JAECUM010004734.1, on the reverse strand, counting down.
CTGACGATAGCACAAAAGTTGTCCAAAAGGATGAGGATGTACAATTTAAAGATTACAAATCGTTCCGTAGAAAGATTGTGTAGCTATGTATATATAATCGGCTTGTCAGTCTAAGTCTATCTGTCTTGATGTAGAGCTGGTCAGCTCTTCACTCCTCTAAATATATCCACAGACGAAGCAAAGCAAGGTAGCTGATTCCAATATATCACGGAGCCGAGAGTTCAAATACTACCGCGACAACAAGCTTTCCATGAACTTTTCAGACATTAAAAGATGTGTCCAAATTGGCCTGAAAAGGCAAATCAGTCAACAAAAATGTATTTATTATAAAGAATACAAATCATTATGGAATGTTGAGAAATATCTATGCCGAGGATTTCTTAATATTGAGGCTTGTAGATAGGAAGGTGTCACTGCTTTAGATAATTTTATAGTAGTTTCTGTTACAGAAATAATCTACTATTCCTTCACGACGAACACTATGCCTTTATTATAAACTTTACCAAGACATTAGAGAAAACAATGCCAAGATAAACGTTGGTGTGCCATACTCTTAATGAAATTATCTGGCTTGATTTCGTCTCAAAGTCCAGGTCTGCGTATCATTTATTAGCTAGACAAAAACCTGTACAGTTATACTATCAAGAGTGCAATGCGCTCCAATGTAGTGACCTAATTTGCATGTATTATAGGATGGTAACCTAAATTACTGAAATAAAGAATACAAATTTACTTCGATTTCCACTTGTAGGGCGATGACGTTGTAACCACCCTTTCGGTTGTATATACACATTCAATTAAGCTGTAAGGTAATTTCGCCCCAGGAAAATCGTCTTCAGTTAAGCAGCCATGTTACAAAGTTTGTCCGTAGGGCTGAAGATCCTGCCCACGTGGCGTCATATCTGCTAATTCGTAATCCGCCCTATTAACTGGTTTTAACAGGTGCACATTGTTGCAAAATTCAGCAGGTTCATGCACCCAGACAGGTCAGGAAAAGGGTACCAGGCCTTAAACGAACTAACGTTTATTGTTGCGCACGATTCCACCAGAAGATAATGGACCAGAGAAAATACCCGAGGAAAATCGCACCCCCCCCCCCCAAAAAAAGCCGGAGAGATTTTGATACGCGCTTGGTGTACAACCATCTGTACATAAGTGTTACTTTATACAAAAGATAGGACTAGCATGGGAATTGACTCTGCTCTTTAGATAATGACATGGAATGTTGATGGCGGATACGAAAAACCCCAACAATTTACAATGATTTGGTTCTCTCTGCATAGGTTGTAATATCATTTTTAAAATGTGAATGTTGGATTAGAGGGATACTGATTGTCATCTGGATGACTGTGAGTGTTTCTCATTACCAATAACAAATAATACTATGAGTAATAAAAGAAATAGTGGCGGTTTAGTGATAATTTTATAATCACTCTTACGTTCGTGTACCTAACCTGTAAAAGATGACTGCTGAAAGCTTGGTTTATCTAAGAATAGATTCTGCTCTATCTGATTTTAGTGGCTATGTTTACATTTGTTGTGCATATATACCCCCTAGCAACAGTTCATTCTATGACTCAAACGATGTTGGAATATTGTGTGATTTAGTGCAAGACGATACAGAAGGAAACAATTGTATTTGATCTCAACTGTCACAAGATTAATGAAGATGTTGTTTTCTTAATGATGCAGTAGCGGCCATAGAGCCTAGTTACAAAGAAAAGTAGGGGTATATGTCAATGAATAGAGTGCTTGGGGTCAAACCTGTAACAATATAACACAAAGGAAGACAAAAGAGTCCGCACCCATCGGTAGTTCAAACCTTGCTAATTTGCAGTGGTGTACTAAGGGTAAACGGCGCAGGACGACGATGAAAGCCCAAGACCTCTCGCACCCGGGGCAAACCAGACCGTCCGCCACTCAACCCGTTAGTACGCTACTGCTAGTTTGTCCTAATTTCGTCTGCCAATTTCCAACTTACGCTAGCCGCAATCAGGAATAGTTAAAATTTCAAAACAGCTCAACATACTTCATTCAGTTTGTGACATATTTGAGAAAATTCAATAACTGTTTGCTATGTTTAATCAATTGAACTTGCCCAAGCTCTTAAAACTTTACAAATTTGATACATACTAGATTGTCCCCCCCCCCCTTTTACACAGCCATAAACTCACAGTTCTCGAGAGAACTTGTGTACGTTATGACCACAACATTTGTTTACTCTGATGAACACTAATTCATACTGACAATTTTTTAAAATTTTTTATCGAAAACCACTATCTGCTGTGAATTGAAACAAAGATACATACTATAAAATACTCCATTTCACTAATTCTCTTTTTTCAATCATTAAGTCCTCGTACAAAACCTTAATAACTATTCTGATAGAGCAAATCAACTTCCGCCATAACAGGCATCCAGTCAGCTTCCTGACATGCGATAGCAGATTGACTCACGCTGTATCACTATCACTATTTAGAATAACGTACAATATCATACATATTTCGTGTGGCGCTGTCGTTGCTGATTTGCAGAAGTGTTGTTTGTTCTTTGTTCTTATAATTTGGGTATTTACATGATAAACATACTTTTACCATATATTTTATAATTAAGTCAGCATCCTCTACGTTATTTTCATATTTATATCAAAGTATTAAGACAAGCAATTTTACCTTAACAGCAAATTTTCAATCATTGTTTAAGAGAATTTTTATATTTAAATAATTTTGTCCTTTTTTGCTTAAAAGCCATTATTGCTGGCACGTGTCCACTGAAAGATCAGCAATCTGGAATTAATAAATAATGGTTCAATAATTAACGTAACAAAAACGTAAAAAGTTCATGAACGCATTAAATTAATTTGAACTGTACTTATTTAAATTACGTAAATTTTTTTTTAGAGTAAAACACATCTACCATAGAAACTTGAACGCAGGCTGAAAGAAAATTTTCAAAATCAAAAGTGGATGATATGCTAAAATCTTGACTAAATATGATCCAAAATAGTTCCATAGTAAATTATTGTTATGAAGTTTTCAAATCTCAAGACGAGTTTATGGATCCAAATAGGGTAGATTTAGTGTTATGTATATTTAATTTTATTGTTTGTCTGTTAGTTGCAAAAAATTTTTTATTCCAGTAAATGCTATTGTAATGTAACATTGTTTACTGGACTTGACCTTGTCCAGAATTGAGTTCAGTTCTGTTTGACCTGATTGACTTTTTAAATTTTTTTTTAATATTTCATTGATGTAAATAACTAATATTAGCTTCATTTTTCTCTATGGGTATGAATTCATTGATCAAATTTATTATTCAGGTAAACAAGTTGATTTGGGTCAGGGTTTTGGGGATTCCAAAGTGAATTTTATAGGTCATTATGTTTTAAATAAACAAGGCTCATTAAATCATGCTAGAAAGTTATTATCCATTAGGTAATGGTTGTTTTAGAAAATGCTAATTTCTGACCTGAGGTCAAACAGAGAACTATATTATCTTCTGACTGTGAAGATTTTACAAATTGTGCTTTAACATCTAGCACTTTAAGTAGTGTTATGTTGTGACCAGTTCGGGCTGAATTTTATTTTCTTCAAATTATTGATTTCAAGTGATTATTTTCTCTGGAAATACAAAAGTGCTCTGACAAAATTCTTGGATAAAGACAGTCATTGAAGTTTATACTGAATTCAAACCTGGAATAATATTTCTGTGATCAACAAGAGACTGTTGACACATCAGTACGGCGCAGGCCATAACAGACACGTCATCGCCTTCAATTTTAAATCTCTTCAGGACTTGAACTGAGTTTTATTCAGGAATTTTTATTACTAGAACTTGTGTCTTTAATTCTTGGATTATTTTTGAATTTAATTCGCAAAACCGTAAGTTCTTTTTTCTCATTTTTCACATTGTCTTCTAGGGAAATAAATTATTTGTTAAATTTTACAAAGCTTGTTATCTTCACTCTTTTCTGTTACTTATTATAAGAGCATAGACTCGTAACGGAAAATTGGGGGATCGTCCGGGATACGAATTTTTGCTAAAATATTTCAGAAAACTTTGTTTTTGAAATTTAATTTCCCTAGTTTCAGAATTTTTAAATCCTAAGCATTATTTCACATTTTAGAAATCTTTAGTGAAATCAGCAAGCTTATTACAATGTCATCAAAAGTGGAGATCTTTATTTTAGATCCTACCCAGGAGCAGTTAGACTGTTTGAAAAAAGATGAATTGGTTCAAGCTTGCCAGAAAATATGATCTTTCTGAGGCAAGAGCTTCTTTAACGAAGGAAGAAATACAAAAAGCGACATCGCAGCGATATGACTGAAAAATTGTTAAAGCTACGTTAAAAATCCAAATCACACACACACACACACACACACACACACACACACACACACACTCGTAACATTAGGTCCCAACTATATTTATGATACCAGCTGATGAACTGCTTTCTCAAAGTTAAAAATGGGAACATGTCTTGGGCAGGACGCAATTTTCAATTAATTTCTCATGAATTGTCGAGATTTAATTAAGACAATGGTTGCCAACAAGTTTCAATAGAATACTTTTGGTTAGTTTTTTGACTTTGTGTAAACGTATTATCATACATGTACATAAAATGGATAGCCTAGAGTCTAGACCATAGTGACAAGTTTAGAGGAATTTCATTATTCATTATATAACGAAATTCTGAACTGTCGCCTCAAAAAACCTAAAAGTAACGATAACATTTTCACCGATCACAATTTGGATTCCGTGAAGGAAAGGGCATAGTATAAGCGATTCTTATTCTTCGTAAGCTTGCTACAAAGGCAATTAATTAAGAAAAAGAAAAAAAAAAAATTCTTACACTGTTGTTATATTGGTTATGCGAAAGTGCTCGGTGCGATCAGCAGGTCCAAATTGTTGAGTAAGCTTGTAAAGCAGGGCAGTTGTATAATTCTGAGTGTTATTCAAAATTTGTGCAAGAAAATGAAATGGTGTGTGAGGTATAATTCTGCTGTACCAACCTATTTTAATAATAACTCAGGAGTATTACAAGGCGTGCCTTTCTCGCCATTATTATTTACTTTGTGTGTGATTGATTTTGAAGAGCATTTTATTAACATTTCTAGTTTTCCATACGAATCTTATAGGCAAATTATTTTTATAAAATATTATTGAGAATTTTCTAGGAATTTTGAATACATTTTGAAAATATTGTGATAAATTTACTATTAAAATTAAAATTGAGATAAAAGGATTTAGCATTTAGAAATATGGTAAAATAAAGCCCAATGATAAATTTCATCAAATAAAGGTAAGTTTAATGTAGCCCAAAGGTACCTTATATTAAAAGTGTTATGCTTGCAAACGTTTGTGGATTGAGTCCATCTGCTGATGTTGAGATAATCAGCTTAAAACTTTTGTAAGGAAATTCGTGATGAAAATAAAAGTCCATACATTATATATTTTATTCAGAACTTGGAAGGCTATATATATATATATATATATATAATGTCTTCAAAAGCCTTACATTTGCATCTCGTAAATGAGGAGAAGAAATAAATGTATAATGGTAATCGTCTATAATATCTTTTTCGGTTTAATAAATGTTTCATTGAGTAATATATTTTCCCACTGTATTGTTGCAATAGGAAACATATGATTGGAAGTTCAAAACCTTTTTAGTTGTATTTACAATGTTTATAGCTATGGATGGTGGATAGTTTTCATGTCTAAATCCTGTTTAATGCACTGATTAAAAAAAGTTACATGGGAATGTCTGTCCTAAATATCAAACAGATCAATTCAAGTTTCTGTAATTATATTTTGTTCTTTAATAGATTGTTTAAAAATAAATAACTGACAAGAATTGGTCTTTGGACATATAATCTAGTATTCTTAACATAACTGACACGAGTTGTCTTTGGACATATAGTCTAGTATTCTTAACATAACTGACACGAGTTGTCTTTGGACATATAGTCTAGTATTCTTAACATAACTGACACGAGTTGTCTTTGGACATATAGTCTAGTATTCTTAACATAACTGACAAGAGTTGTCTTTGGACATATAGTCTAGTATTCTTAACATACCTGACAAGAGTTGTCTTTGGACATATAGTCTAGTATTCTTAACATAACTGACAAGAGTTGTCTTTGGACATATAGTCTAGTATTCTTAATATAAGTCATCCATGTTTAAATCAGTATTAGTCTTGTACAGAACTATTTGATAAAGAAGCCTCGATATGTTAGCATGGTTTCCGTTTATAATCCAAATAAAAAAACTCTTGTCAATCGAGATTTTATAAAAACAACCAGTGCTTTCTGGACTAACTCTGTGTAAATATGCTTGCTTTTCGCACTTTTAAAAATAAAATATTTCTTAAATAATTTATTATGCAAATCTTCCTTTATTTTTAATTTTCAACCCCCCCCCCATACGTCATACCCATACAGTAAAATTAATATTTTCAAAGCCCCACGGGCCATATCAATATAGTAAAATTGATATTTTCAAAGTCTCCCCCCCCCCTGCAACCTTATACCCATACAGCATCATTTATATTTTCAAAGCCCCCCTCCCCGTGATACCCATACAGTAAAATTGATATTTTCAAAGACCCCACATGTTATACACATACAGTAAAATCATATTTTCAAGCCCCATACAGTAAAACTGATAAACTGCAAAATTAATATGTACATTAAAATTTGGAATTTTTCAGCAAATGCTTTACCATCGCTGTGTTTTATTGCTCTATGAAATCTTTAATTTTTATTTTAAAGATAGACCAAAATATTTAAAATTACTACAAAAAATGTCAATCGCGTGCTCACCATTAGTGAATTTACATCTAGCATAATTTCGTGCTTCGAATATCAAAATTTTTGTTTTTATAAATTTTGTATCAAACTACCACAGCTTTAAAATTCATTAAAACAAACTCATTCGAATTATCTCGGAATTATTTCTCACCGATTCCAAAATGACAGTAACATTGGCATATAATAAATAAAGATAAATATGATGGAAAAATGACATCATATGATCTAAATATTCTAAGTATACACCGGTGAAATTATTATTAAGAAAATGAAATCTCTCCAGTTAATTTTTTCTTTTTTTTTTAGTTATAAGATATTACTATAATATCGTCTTACCTGAAAGAATCATAGACAAGGAGATACATATAAACATATCCATCTGGAACATCGTTGTACAAATTAGCAGCTGCTACTGAATATATGGCTAGACCAGTGTATCCTGCAGGTATGACCTTTCATTTGTGTAATTATGTGGGCGAAGCCCACTTGAAAAATAGGTATATTACTGTACAAACTTGATGTAAACAAGAATTCGTCTACGTGAGGCAAACAATGCGTCAAGGAGTGTACAGCCCCAAAGGGATCACGGTGAGGTTATATCATGGTCACTTCAATCACGTTAATAGACGAAATAATGTACATTATTTATCGTCATGCGGTTTGAATCACTGCGCATCCCCTCTCCACACACATGTTCTGTTTTCTGCATTCCTGGCTGCATGACGTTGCAAAAATTCTAGGAGAGGGGGGGGGGGCTGACATGGCACTTTTAAAGAAACGAGAGTGCCATCTCAGTCAGTAGTAGATTGATGTAGATAGTCATCTACAGCTTGAGATCAGAACATCGCTCGGCCATTTCCGTTAAGTCCGGAAGTAGTTGAAGGAATACATATAAATTTTGATGGACTTGCTGATTCGCCGTCGGCGGAGAGCACCACGTATGTTGCGAGAGAAAGGGCCAAAATGTTCTGATTGTCTTCTTCCGTCGCCATATTGTGCCACGTGGACAAAAGTAGTTCGAAAATATGGTCCTCAATGGCGGTATATTAAACTCAATGTTTCTTTCTCAACTTAGCAATAAAGGCCAAGGATGCTCTAGTTGGTACCGTTTAAAAAAGCCCATCTGGATCCTATAGGTCGTTTGTTGAGGACACACGGTACTAATTGTATGGAAAAATGGGTACCAGCCTGGAAATGGGTGAACATAAAATAGAGTATATATGGGTTTCGCTGACCAGGATTGGTTAATAATGTAGTTATGTTTCAGGAAAAAAAATATTTTGAGAGCTTATCCTAGTTGTAAGTGAAAAAAAAAAAAGAGACATTGTTTTATTGATGGAATTTCAGTCCTTTAACATTCTTGAGTTTTGGAACACTCATTACTAAAATTAGCACCCGACTCTTTGGTGCGGAATTGAAGCACATGGTTCAAACACATAAAGGTCCAGAAAATGCCGCGGCTCATATTCTTTGCTCTACACAGAAGCCGACATCCAGGTTTCATTTGTACTGATAAATATAGGTTTTATCATGCGCACTCAGAAATTTTAAGTTACTGAATTTTTAATATCATGGTGTTTGCATAGGTTACTATGGGAACTGAATTAGTACCGTGAGTTCTTGAAGCACATGGCAAGGTCAGACGAAGATAAAATGCTGCTGGACCAGTACCCAAAAGGTAGTTCATATCTCAATTTAAAGGTTTTGTTTGACTGCGTCTTTCATTTTGAAGCATTTATGACAGGGACTGATTTTTACCACGTACTAATTGGGATTGAATCATTATTTATCTTGATAGGAGTTTTTTTTAAAATTTTTTTTTTTAATTTTTTTTTTTTTATTGTGGTTGTGAAAGCAATGTGATGCAAGTGCGCATATAAAGTAATGTGAAATATGGTCCAAACTATGTTTAGGTTCAAAAGTAAATGGAACCATAACTCCAGTAGTTTTGATGAGCTTTCATTCGTAATTATGATGGGCAAGGTCTAAGACGACTTGGTGTGTGTACTGGCACTATCACATGTTCAAATGTATGAATTCCAAATGAATTCCCGTGTGATCCGAATGAATTCTAATATTGAATGTACTGTTGTACCAATAGTCTACAATGTGCTAATGCGCAAAAGTCTTGATGTATCAAAAAGATATAATCCAAAACGTCCTTGAATGATTTCACAATAATTCCAAAACAGTGATTAGTAAAAGAACTATAAATGAGCACCTTGTAATTCCAGTGAATAATTTTAAAAAATAAATCCTTTCAGATAAAAACTGAACACAGCAATAAGACCGATTCCACTTCGGATGTTAAGGTAGGAATGATCAATTGCAATATAATCAACTGTAATATAAAAAATCTAAGTCATAATTAAAGAACCTGGATAAGGGTCATTTTTTTCCCCATCAAATTCATTTCCAGAATATTCCAAGTTGTAAACAAGGTCATGTCTCATACTAAAAATTTAGTAAAGAACATGTAAAAAAAAAAAAAACCCAGGTCATCAGGAATTTTCAAGGGGAATACCAATGTCCTGAATTCAAACTCAAGCAAACATGTTTACCTCCAGTAATAATGATCTGAATATTTAATGTATAATCATAGAGAAATATTAACTATGTTTTATGTTGTTTGCAAAAGTGTTCTTATATATACAGAAATGGGGCACTAATGGAATCTCGTTTGTTATATTTTGTAATCATTTTATGTAATCGGTACAATGTATGTTCAATTGTTATCAATAGCTTTTTATTTTCATATGTCTTGATGCAACTTGTTTACAACATTTAGTTGCAATTATTTTATTTAAGAACGTTATGGTTCTCGATATTTGTATTAATGTATCAGTCAAGCATCCTATTATTGATATCAGTGATGGAACCAAATCCTGGTCCGGAAACCTGGAGAAATTATCTTAATATTATGCAAATTAATGTTCAAGGCCTTAAACCTAAAATTGATTTGATAAATGCAAACGTGAAGGAGTTTGATGTATTGATATTCAATGAGACATGGCTAAACAGACTAATTTGAATTGTGAAAAAGCTATTTCATACTTCTCAGAACCGTTTAGGAAGGATAAGGCTACTCTTGGCAGTGGCGTGGCTATTTATGTAAAAAAAAAAACCAAAAACATATTTCCGCAGTCCGCAGGACTTGGACATTCCTGATCTTGAATGCATTTGGATAGAAATATATATTAAAGGAAAGAAATTATTAATAGCAGGAATATACAGACCGCCCAGTTGGTATCAAGCCCTGACTTCGTATACTCTGCCGACGTTTTGGACCAGCTTCACGCTGAAGGCGTTCATTACTACTGTCCTATACATGCTACCTTTAAATTCACCATCTCAAAATTATCGTGCTATGAAAGAGAAATCTGGTTATATGACCAAGGGAATTATACTCTTTTGAATTCAATACTCGCGTCTTTCGATTGGGACAGTGTAATTAGTGAAAATAATGTCAATGTCAGTGTCGAAAATTTTATAAATATCATCCAGTACGCAGCAAGGAAATGTGTACCCCACAAGCATGTTATTATTCGCAGTAATGGTTCACGTTGGATGCATAATGAAATTAGGAAACAAAAAAGGTAGAGAAAACGACTGTGTGACCAAGTGAAACGGACACAAAATCTTGGTAAACACCGCTAAGAACTACTAAGAAGCACTAAGAGGCATTAAGTGCAAGAAAATGGGAACTAAGAACATTGTAAAGCATTAAATTACCCAAGAAAACATACACGTTACTAAAATAAATCGCTAAATATCGTCAACACGGACCGTAACAGATACAAACGTATTTTGAGCATCTGGAATGACAACTGTGTCTAGGTCTCGTTATACTGGTCGGTGTGTAAGAAATATCAAATATAAGAAAAACAAACGAACGGAAAGAAAAAAAAAATGAGAAAAAAGAACCAATAAAAAATCCACAAACAAAACTGAAAGAAAAAGGAAAACAGGAAAAGAAGCAAGAAAATACTTGAGAGTATTATAATCTCATAGTGCTATGTAACAGCGTTTCGAAGGCGAGCATTTCCCATTCATATAGCAACGATGTCTGTTAAGTGTGGACAGTTTAAAATGATCTTTCAAGTGACATTATTCAGTAATTTGCCGGTCATTTTGTAATGAATTTTTTTTAATGGGATATCCCTTGATCCGTCCCAGCACATATAGCTGTTTGGACTTCTGGGGATGCCCCCTCCTAAATTTATGGTTACCTAAAGGCGTTATTTTATGTTTAGTGAGTCTGTATTTGGTGGAGTTCCTATTTTTAAGAGCCAAGCTTTAGGTCTTGAAGTTTAAGTTCTGTATTCCCTTCCTCTCCATTTCATAGGTCTGAAAGGGGGTGGGGGAGCATCCTTTGTCTCCACAAGACAGTTTGTTAGTGACCCTTACCCTAGGGTCAATGACAACGTTATTGCTCTTTCCTAACGTCATGTATTTTGTATCCTTTTTGTTTGGGTTTATACCAAATTTGTTAGTTGTCTAACAATTTTATGCTGTTTGCATGAGTGTAACACATGTAGTTTGTCCTTTAAGAATTTTTTTTTTTGGTAGGATTTTGTTTTTATTTTTTTTTTACGATAAAATTCGTAAAGTTGAAACGTCGCTGCATACGTATTCTGCCTCTTCTAACTCTTCGTCGAAGTCGAGTTTGTAGTAATTTCTCCGTTTCCTCCATTATTTTCCACAGGTTCCGCATTTAGTAGTTCTTACATTTTCTGTTTGTTTGGTTTTTTTTTTTTGTTTTTTTTAAATTTTTCATAGCTTTCTTCTGGATTTCTTCTTGGGTCTTGGCTTTTTATTCTCTGCACTCCATTCTATAAAGGCTGATGTCTGGATTTCTGGTTTTTGGATTGCTTTGTCATTGTTTTCTTCCTTTGTTACAGGCGTTGTTGGTATTGTCTCTTTTCTCTCATTTGATTGTAATCTTGTCATGTTTTCTCTAATATTTGCGGATCCGCTTTGTGTTATTGGATTTGTTGCTGACTGTTGCTGTATGTTATGTTGCTTCTCTTGCAATTCTTTTTCCTGGTGTTTATCTTGTGCGTCCTTTTGTTGCTGTTGTTTCCCTTTCTCATTCTCCTTCGTTTGCTGTTTCCCTGTTTGTTCTTTTCGTAATTGCTTGTTTTGAACTGTTTAGACTATTTGTTGGTGTTGTTTACTCTGTTTGAGGTAGATTGTTAATTCGCTAATGTGGGTTGTCCCTTGTGTTTCTTGTTCTTGTGGTGTTGGACAATTCTTTGTTGTTTGTCCTACATTCCCACGTCTATTATTTTGGACATTTCTTTGGTGCGTGTCCTACTTTCCCACATCTATTACATTTTCCTGTGGTATATGCACACTCTATCCCACGTCTTTACAAGAAAACAATATAGGAAAAACACTTTTATCATTGTCTTGATCTTTTCCTTTTCTATTTCAAGGATCCTTACTCCATTTTTAATGGGGTATCCCGGGGTGAGCATCCATTCTGGCCTTTGTAACTTTAATTTGAAACTTCTTTTCGAAACGTTCTACTGTGGCTTCTATTGGGATTTTCAAGGGTAGATCTGCTATATGTAGCTCTTCTGTTTTTTTCTTAATTTTTCTCATGATAGATGCTGGCTCTTTAATAATAACCGTTTCCCCTACTATGTCTAGTGTTCCATATGGTATTATTGGTAGGTTCCCTGTAGGTCTTAAGAAGTATCCATTATCTCCTTTCCTATTCAGTGCTTCCGCTAGTTTGGTGACATCTCTATTTCTTATCTCTAAGGCCACCATTACCATTGTCACTGTGGGTATCCTTTCCATGGGTATTCCCGACATATCAATCTCTTGTGTCCCCTTCTTATAAGAACATTCTAGAAACGGTCCTTCACTTGTCTCTATTCTTCTAGTTTTAAGATACTTTTCCAACTCCGACAATTCATTGCACTGCACCATTTCTTCCTTTTGCACGCGAGAACAAACCTCTATTTCTTACTATGTTATTGTTTCAGTATTATTGTTTTTTGTTTATCCTAACAGTCTCTGCGTATTGGCACAGAATTTTCCAACCTCCAAATTTCAGTCTTGTGGACTTGCAGGCAGTTTGTTTCTTTCGTGCCATGGCAGATCAATATCCCAAAACCTTACTTCTCGAGAATGAGTATAATGAATTTGAGCAGTTTAGGCCAGCGGAGTGGTTAACAAACCAACAAAGTATCCAGTAGTTTTTACAACTTTAAAACTTTCTGTAACTAAATTTATGGTTCCTTTTTAAATTCTGTCAGATATGGACTTTACCGACTGATGCCAGTGGCATTTTTCTAAGGAGGCACATACCTTTGAAATAAATGACACAAGTTTGAATTAATATGGAAGAGAGTACTTTAAGTCATCATTAGCCCATGCCAAGCAAAAAGTGTAATATGTTCTCTCAGCCCATCAAAGAACCCCGACTTAAGGACAAAGCATCTAGATGTTTGGAGTGAACTTGTTTATTGTTGCAGGAACTTCGACGATTACAAAAACATGCAGTTCTTCAGTTGTTTCAATCTGGAACATATTTCTATTTTCTTTTCGTACGTAGCAGTAGCATGCATTCTTTTCCTTCAAAGCATCGATGTTAGTTTTGAGAAGTTAAAACACGCCAATAAATAAACTATTTGAATAGGCCAATTTTCTTTAACTCTTGAGACAGTGCAATATTGTGGATCGGACGAACGGGTTTTTAACGACAAACCTTTTAGGTAGGCAGTACCATTTATGTTTTGGGGGTAATTTAATGCTTTGCTATGTTCTTAGTGCCCAATTTTTAGCACTTACAGCTTCTTAGTAGTTCTTAGTGCTTGTTAGTAGTTCTCCGCGATATTTACCAGGACCCCAAAATCCCAGGTAATGGTTTCTCTATAGGCTAAAATGAGCTTGGTTATTAACGAGATTTGGAAGTCTAGATGTAATTATTACAACACTCTGATGGAAGGAATCAGGTATTCACATGGAAACCCAAAAGACTGGTGGAAACTAATTAGAGAAATTCAAGGAAAGTCAAAAAAGAAATCATGCGAATATTTGATTGTGAATGATAAGGTTATAAATGCGGACGAAGAAAAGGCAAACGTTTTCAACGATTTCTTTTGTGAGCAGTCAACTATACAAACCGAAAATTCACGAGTTAGCTCTTTGAGAATTGGCATATCTTACGCTTGATGAGATTAAAATAACCGGATGATGATGTTTATACGGTCTTAGTAGGTTTAAACCATCGAAAGCATGTGGCCGTGATTTACTGCACCCTAAATTGCTGCAAAAAATTGCAGTCAATTAAATATCCACCATGCCATTTATTCACTATCTCCCTGCAAACTTTAGTGTCACCATATCGCTGGAAACTTGCAAACATAGTGCCTGTGCACAAGAAAGGTTCTAAAACCGTTGTGTTTTAAACTATCCTATATCTTCAGTATGTACTTTATCTAAAGTTTTTGAGAAGTGTGTTACAAATAGTCAAGCACTTATATCGCTCGACACTATATAATTTCACATAATCAGTCAGGTTTTTCACCAAGTGATTCGACAACACATCGTAAGCGGGAGGTCGTGGGTTCGATCCCCGGTCGAGTCATACCAAATACTTATAAAAATGGTACTAACAGCTGCCTCGCTTGGCGCTCAGCATTAAGAAGTTAGTGTTAGGACTGGTCGGCCTGGTGTCAGAATAATGCGACTGGGTGGGACATCATGCTACATGTCTGCCGCATGATGCCCCAGTGCTAGACATCACTATAAACTGCCACACTGCAGACATCGTAGCGATATGACTGAAAAATCGTTAAAGGTACGTTAAAAAATCCAAATCATACACACTCGACAACACATTAGTTAACAGACATTAACAATACAATTTGTTCTGCGCTAGACCAAGGAAAGGAGATTAGGACCGCTCTCTTCGATATTAGTAAGGCTTTCAACTGAGTTTGGCACAAAGGCTTGCTCTCAAAATTAAAAAGTATCAGTATTCATGGAAATCTGTTATTACGGTTTGAAAGTTATTTACTGTTAAGAACACGACGAGTTATCATAAATTTTAAATCCTCAGATGTTCGATGCATTAATGCTGGAGTCACCCCAGGGGTCCAGTTCGGGACCACTATTATTTGTAATTTTCATCAACGATATTGTGGAGAATATAGAATCATCAATCAGACTATTTGCTGACAATACAGCATTATATGTAATAGCTGATAACCAGATCGCAGCTGGTAAAATCTTAAACAATGTTATTCGAAAGATACCTGAATGGTCCAGACACTGGTTAGTTACATTTAATCCAGACCAGGCTGAATCAATGCTAATAACACAAAAACGGAACCAGAACCACCATCCTGTATTATGCATGGCCGAAACAAACCTACAAGAGGTTTTTCAGCACAAACATTTCAGCATTATATTATACAGTGACGCCACTTGGCACACTAGCATTAAATACATTTCTGACAAAGCCTGGGAGAAGTTAAATTGTTGAAATAATCTCAAATTCAAACTACATTGATTATTCTTGGAAAAAATGTACAAATCTTAAATTCTTCCAATCTGACAACACTGACCACATCTGGGACAACTGTACAATGAATGATAAAGAACTCCTAGAAAAAAAAAAACGCAGGGGTGATGAGAATAATAACGGATGCAACCAAAAGTGCATATCCTTCACAACTGTACCATGAAACTAGATGGGGAAGCCTAAACTCTTGCCACTGCAAGCCAAAATTGCTTCAGTTATTTAAAATTTACCACAGACTAGCTCTCGCATATCTTCAAGACTTGACTCGACTTATTTACAGAACATGAGGAACTACTCCATTCAATCTTCAAAAGATCTTTGACCCCCACTGTGCACAATGACCTTGTTCTACAATTCATTTCTACCTTCTATGACTTGAATATGGAACTTGTTACCCACTTAAGTGAGAAACAACCCTACAATACATAATTTTAAAGCCTACTTGGTTCATGACAAAGAAACCACTCCATGTTACTACTACGCTGGTATCAGAATGTCTCGCATCATGCATGCTAGGCTAAGAACAAATTGTAGTAACTTAAATTACGATTTATATACGAATCATGAATCTAATAATAAATACTGCTCCTGCTGTGAAATTGAGAATGCAAAACACTTTCTTCTAGACTCTTCCTTTTAGAAATTAAATCCTATACACACTCACTTTCACTCTTATGACTGAAACATTATTTGGCAACCCTATGGTAACTGTAGAAAACAACACAAATATTTTTAGCTGTGCAAAATTATATTAGGATGACTAAGAGATTTAATTAAGAGACTGAACTCATAACCATCTGAATCGTAATTAATTAGTTCTTATTCATTTTTATGCTTTGTACTTAAGTGTATGCATATTTTCTGTAAATCCATTGGTACTGGCATCGAGATCCTTGATGTTATATTTTATTTCTTGTTACAGTTGGGAGACAGTGCTAATAAGCTTATGCTTTCTACTGATTTCCCAAATCATATGTTTGTAATTGTATTTGACAAAGTTTCTCAAATAAATATGGTTTAAACTAAATAACAGCTTATCAGCACTATTGCAAACTAACATAATATACCAGCTAATAATGTCTGACTATTAGCTGCTACTTGCCAAAACATGATCGATGCAGATATCCTGCTTAAAAAGTTCAATGTTTATAATAAACAAATCTTAATATATACAGTGCAATATAATTTTGATACCAATACATTTGAAGTACGTAAGATTTTTTGCATTCTGAATAACTGTCCACCCCTTAATTAAAATAAAAAACATAAAATAATCATTGACAGGATAAATTAATTGAAACTGATGAAAATATATGCAAGAAGTATAGATGTAAGCTCATGTTTTAACCTTGTTTGGTATTATCTATTTTTGCTCCAGTATTTTTGTTTGTTCTGGCTTGTTCCAGTAAATAATCTGACCCCCAGTTGGGATGGATGTAAAAGTACATGTTCACTTGATATTAATGTTGAACAGCATTTGTATTATTAATTCACATACAAGTTTCATTCGAGTTCCTTTTATTCATGTTGGCTGTAAGACTCATATAAAATTTATTCTGCTTGAATATTTTATTTGGCTTCATATTGTAATCTGAGTAATTTAAATTCATTTTTTCACCTCTTTGCATATTTGACTTGCCAACTTGTGCTTTCCTGAACTGATGTAGATCTGCTAATGAGAATTATTCTCTATTAGCTAACCACCAGCACCTTTTATTATCGAGTACATAGCCACAGAACCTGAATATTTTCTTGTCGGTAAATACCAGAAATTACAGCAATGAAGGCAACCATCATTTTGCCCAATCATCTGATGGCAGTAATGAGATACACAAGGGTTAACAGTAAAAAACCAAACATACAAACTAGGATTTGAATATGCTGTATACATATTTTATGGAGAAATCACACATTATGCAGTTGTATATTCCAGACTTTTGCATTAAGTAGTATTTAAACATCATTTAGGTTATTGACCTCACATATCAAGTTTTGTCATGTTCAGACCCTTGCTAATCAGATGTGCCCATCATGGATGTGCATGGGAGACTGGATACTTTTTTTTTGTATATGTTGCTGTTGTGACCATGTCTTTGGATAAAAATGTTGGGATGAGATTTCCCGAAGGTAAGAAGTGCCACAGAAAAATGTTTTGACTGGCTGTTCCCCTATCAACCTTATACAAACATATTTTTCTGTCTAAAAATATGTAGGCATGTTATAGTGAAGATGTGATCTTTTGCGGTGATCAAAACAAGTCTCGTCTCATCTTTATTTGGCAGGTCATAAATGCAACAAAAATAGCTCGTCTTGTGATGAAGGCAGTACAATACATCCCGAAGGTGGCTCTCATAACATCATCCCAGGATGAGGATTTAGATAAAACCAAGAAGCAGCAATTACTCTAACTTATGGGCCACATTCTCAACAGAAGGTCCCTCAAGTAAGGAAATACATTAAGACCCTAACTTGGCAAGGAGACTCTCTTGATCACCCTCAGCTCAGATATGACACATTGGGGATCTAGAAAGAATGTGAACCATATGAGTGTACGTCGATTAAGGGGAAGAAACCCAGTTTGACAAGAAGTGAAATGGAATCATAATCAACAATAATAAATAAAAAATGATAAGCACATTGATATATCATTCATAATGGAATTTAATGTATTTTTGTTAGTCTTACTGTCATGATGATTTGAAAACATATCAATGACTTGGCTGTTGAAGAATCTGTCCCATGAAATTCACTTAAGATTCAGATAGTTTTGTATCTTTTTTGTTCCTTCAATAATAAATTTTAGATTCCATTTTTCCAGACTGAAAGTTTAATCCCTGTGATTAACAGAATTAAGGAGGTGTTAAGGAACAGGTTGGTGCAGAATGCGATGACATTTAGTACAGAAGAATTCTGTCTAAAAGACTTTAATTTTAAAGTGGCAATAAAAGTAAATGGGGAAGTGAAGAAATGGAGGATGTAATTGATATAAATTCAAAGAAAAATCGGTTTGACATTAAATCATGTTAGAACTTAGAGAAATAAATAATATCTAACTATATGTACTTCAATGATATTATTTTTTTCACTTTAAGATAATACATGATAAATTTTAATTGAAAAACCTCTATATATAAGATCATTAATGGAAAATGTAAAATTATTTATTTCTGAAATACAAATGAACTATCAAATTAGAAATAAAAGAAACATGTACAATACATACTTTGTACTGAGACCTAATTAGGAGTACACTCTAAGCCTTAAAAAAAAAGCCATTCACATTTATGATAATTAACTATATGTAGGTCACTTGGATCATCATGTCTAACTATGTACATTGTACAGATGTCAACAGATATGTACACAACACTTTTAATAGATAAGCAGATGATATAAACAATAAAAAAAAATCCGAGAACAAAAAGTTGGAAAGGGACCATTGGCATTATTTATTCTTTGCATCAGTGTGACTGTAGGATTGCATAATCTTGCACATTCACTGAAACAACCTGAATGTCAGCACTTTACAGACATGATTTTGTAGATGTCATTAGTGTTATTATTTGACATGGCTTCCATAGTTAAAGAAGAGTCCCTCAAAGGGAATAATACTCTTGGTTTAAAAGAATTTCCAGGAATCCAAGATAAGGCTGCGAGTGTTAAAAATAACTCTGATATTCTTCAGTAATGAGAATATTCTCAAGACAGACAACATGCCAGCCATAATGGATGTAACATCAGAGCCATTTTCTTTCTCAACCAACCAGACATCATAAGAAGTCTTTTGGTGAAAATCCCTTGACAAATGTAAGCATCTGTTGCAGAGAAGCAATAAAATTTTTTCAAGATTGCCATCATTGTGATCATACTGGATGTAAGACTGGAACCATTCTCTTTTAAGAAAAACTAGACATCATAAGCAAGGGTTCATATGATTCCACTCAAGTAAATTTCATGGACTCTTTCAGGATTTTCCAAGGTCCAAAAACAAATTTCCATGACTGCAAATATGGACAAGTGAAAATCATGTACAGAATGAAGAGTAATAGAAAACCCAAAGAGATGAAACACTAGAGATCAGAAAAGAGCAAGATCACTGAGGAACCAATTGTGCTGATATTCCAGGAACTGTAACACAAAACATAGTCCAAAATAACTTTTGAGGGAGACAAATTGCTTTCAAGTACTTTTCAAGGGCTTCAAAACTAAAATGTTGAGTTTTAAGGATTTCAAGAAAGTATGAATCTGGAAATGAAGTCTCCTTGTGAAAACAAAATGTCAATAAGACCATGCATTTAGGAAATGAAGTCTCCTTGTGAAAACAACATGTCAATAAGACCATGCATTTAGGAAATGAAGTCTCATTGTGAAAACAACATGTCAATAAGACTATGCATTTTGGAGCAGTGATAACAAGACATTCAAGATGACACCTACTACAAGTAAGATAAGGAACAACTTGACACTATAAGAAATCTTTTGGTGAAAACCCCTAGTCAATATGATGTTCTGTTCAGGAGGCATAGCAACAAGAGGATTTTCAAGATGACTGCCATGGCATTCATACTGGATGTCAAATTGGCAATATTTTCATTAAGGACCAAGTAGACAAACCCCATTATCAATATAACCATTGACGGAAGGTGTACCGTTAATAATAATTTTAAGATGGCCACTATGATAGCCATTATTAGATGCCAGAGTGGCACCATTTTCATTAAAGAATGAACTAGACCTTGGGATGAATGGGTGTAAAGTTTCTCAAAGAAATTTAGGGCCAGTAGCAATAACATACTTGTGCTAACAGATGAAAGGAAGATAATCAAATCTCCTTCCCGTAAGTTCTTCTGGTCTATGAGCAGAAGTGTAAAAAATCTGCATTTGTCTTCTAATTCCTCACATGAACTTAAAAACAGTTAAACTATTTCTTGCAAATGAAGGAATTTATTTCACGAGGTTGGTGGTTGCAAGTTATTTTTTGAAAATAACAAAACACAAACCAGTGTGACCCATGCTAAGTTGCAATGGACATATGTAAATTAACTACATTATAAACATTATTGATTTTTTAAGTACAAAGCTTAGTTCAAATAATTTCTAATTATAAGTATTTCAATGACATGTAATACATTTTGACAAACATTTTTAAAATAAAAATCAATATACACCAGTTGTCCACAATGAAAAGCTGACAAAGAAAAAATATAGCAAAATCAGCAGGTCTTACTAAAAACGAAAGACCCAAGTGAACATATACTGTTCTTATAGCATAGGGCATGGCATGAATATAAGTAGCACGAAATTATCATGTGGCATGTATAAAAAAAACATGAAATGATTATTATGAAAATATTGTCAATTTTTCAATGATACAGTACAACAACCTGTTTTACATTTTCTAGAATTGAGGTTTAATTAAAACAATGTTTAAAATCTTCCAAAATGTGTATGTATCAATACTGACATTTCCTGAAAGACACTGAAGAAATGAAACTCAGAAACATAAGCATTCAGATTTAAATATTATTAAAATGTCAAGAAAAGAAAATGACTAAATCAATTGCATTAATGCTCTTTCGTCTAATCAAATACAGTTCAAAATATTTGAAATTCATCAAATAAGAAAACATATACAGTGTTTTATCTAGAAATGACTTCATGTAAGTCATCTGACTCATCAAGGCAAAAATCAGTGAGTCAAAATCCAGATGTACGAGTTCTATTTAAGCCGATGATCGGTCTTCATTAGTTTAAAAAAAAAAATAATTATATTGTTTAAATACACAACAAAAATATTAGTTATATAATGTGACCAAAGCCATTAAGGCAATTCCCTTGCCAGAAGCATCTGAACATTCTGTATTTGTTAAAAATCTTGTTGATGGTTTTATGTCATCTGAAATAATCTGAGCATAGATGACAAGGTGTTTATTGTTGGCTATGTCAGTGCTTTCATCTGCCATTGCTGTCACAAATGATGAATTTTGCAGGTCACGTATAAGACTATCCTCAACAACATTTGATAGACTCTCCAGTAACTCTGAACAGGTAGTAGCCGAGTCATAATGAATGGTGGAATTCTTCAAAATGCCAGTGGCATCAATTTCTTCAGCCATTAAGTCGTGTATTAAATTAAGAAGAGATCTGTATTTTAAAAAAGGGACGTCTTCTACATTCAGTCAATGTACACACTTAAGTAACACTTTCACTGCTATGTCATGTTTGGAAGAATGTTTTTGTAAAACTGCATTAAAATCTGCCTTGTGTTGTGGACCTTCAATCAGCAGTTTGTTCTAGCAAGCCAGCATGCCTTGCCAGTGTACTGTTCTGAAAATTATTGGTTTTTTTTGGTTTTTTTGGCACATTTGGTCATCTTTTTAGCCTCTGTACATATATGGCAAAACATAAAGGCGTCTTCACTATCACATTCTTCACTCGACTTAAATTCTTTTTGAAAACGTAGCCAGCTGTATGTTTTCAACTACTGCTACACAAAATTATGTTTTATCTTATGAGTAACTGTTACCTCATCTTTCGATGATGAAGGCTCCACTGGTTCGATAACAATACTTTTATCGTCGGTTGGTTGTAAACGTTGTCCAAATGATAATTTCGTTTGTTTTGGATCCGTTTTAATTTTTTTTGCCGTGGATGCCATTTTCAGTCGAACGCTGACAGTATCTTGGAACAACGCAAGGCATACAATGGAAATTGTTGGTTCGTTGCATGACAAGGATGCACATAAAATAATAGTTTCTTGTGAAAATCACATGTTTATTTTCTGCCTCTTTCTTGTGTGTAGTGATTATATGGTTCTAACATCCTGCTGCTACAATTGATGTGACAGTTACAGGTCACATAAGGTCAGCTCCAGGCTCCACACTCAGTTGTAACCTTATGTATTATGATAACATTAGCATAAGAAACTGATATGTGCGTGTCTTCCCTGTTTGGGAGAGTTGTAATCTAGCCAATAAAGTTGTTAGACCAAACCTTTATTTTGTGTTAATCAGCAAAGCATAACATTGGGGTGCATCAATTTACATACTGGCTACGATTTTTAGCCCAAGCCCATGTTTTGTGTTACTCAGCAAAAACATAACATTGGGGTGTGTCAATTTACGTACTGTTGACAATTTTTGTGTGTCAAATTGGAAAAGTCTGCATATTTGACACACGACGCATGGGTAGATAAAACACTGCATATAAATGTTATTTTAATTTCAAGAAAAGATAATTAACTATACTGCAATAGAAACTTTATGTTAAAACTACGTTCAAAATTTGTTGAAGTTAATCGAAAAAAAAAAGAAGTTATAAAATGCCATAAATAATTAAAGAAAAGAAAACTACTATAACTACAAGAAGAATTATCTACTAAAATTCAGGGGTTCACTTGTTTTTTAATTGATTCCTGGGTCCCTGACCTTTTTAATCCAACTGAGTTTGAGTTTGATCTTAGGACACCTGTATCTCAATATGCAACTAACTTCACACCCAGCCTGTAAAACAGTATATATTATATGTACCATATTTGCTAGAGGCATTTCATATGGTATCTTACGTTTCATTGCTCATATCTGTCTAGATCCACATAGTTCATCATAGATGTTATCCTGTCATTACAACCAAGTCAGTTGGACAGTTTAGGTGGAATTGCAGCTGGGTCTAGTCAGGCTTATGGAATTTTGGCCCCTGAAACTATATTCAAATGTTTAGTCAAAATCCTCTCGTGAAATTTAATGAAAACTATATTAACAAAACACTACCCTTCAAAAGTCCCATCTGATGAAAACTGAGATCTCCGTTTTTATGAGAGATCTGAAAGACACGGATAAAGGTCCATGTTGCGATAACTGGTCCACTTATTCTTCTTCAAAAAAGTCTTGCATTATGTATCAGGAGTTATTGCAAGAGTTATATTTCCTAAATGCCATTTTTCACTTTCAGCAGGATGAAACTTACTTAGATTGGTGAATGGATAAATTAACAGACTGTGTCCTGGTATTAGCAGCGTGCAAGATTGAGAGTCAAAATGCCCTTGGTGTCAGACTGAGTAAGAAACAAACTTTGGTATCAAAATTGAGGGTCAAATTAAAAATTTGGTGGTCTCTGATACACAAATGATGGTACAGGGATACACTGCTGTATCAGTGGCTGTCAGATCCACTTATTGATAGGAAGATCTCGACTTTGATCAGATTGAACAAAAGTCATATATTTACACTACTGTTACGAGTACATGATGCTGTGTTGTATAAATTTCCACAATATGGTTATCCCCTCTGCATCGACATGTGGAACAATGTCAAAGGTCAAGGTCTACTGGTCATATCCATACGTCATGGGGGTCCTGGTCTCAGTTTGCATCACCATGATCTCTGAAAAATGTAAAGATGAAGATACAAAAACATGCTGGAATAAATTAGAATCTATGCACTTACAAGATGCAAGTGAGAAAACAAATGCATAAGTACAATCTGTGCTACACACACACAACTTAGAAAGGTTCACACAGTTTTGATGCTTACCAGCGACAGATACAGCCCCTTGTTCTGGCATGTCAAGGTTATGGTGGGATCACCTTTCAACATTTCAGGGAACAATTCAAACAGTTTTGTCTGCAAAATTCTGTAGCCCCATTTTCAGTAATAACTGCCATGAAAAAGTATTTTACACATACTAAAGAAAATTCAGTAAGCTAATACTATTCTTGTGTTAAGGTGGTGATTTACAGATTATTTTTGGTCAAAGGCTATACATCTTTATAAAGCACACATCAATCGTTGAACAATTACAATAAAAAATCTTGCTCAAGACAATTTCAATTAAAATAAAAACAAACTATTTGCTGGTCACAGCAATACATTTAAAGCAAAACAAAGATATGAAATTTACACCATAGAAACATTTTCTATCAGTGTGCTCAAATCAGTCAGGACCAAATATGAAATAAATCTAATTTAGACAGTGGTAGGGCATGTACTGTCACCTTTGTTTGACCATCCGTATGATTGTCCAGTTAAAATTTGCATGCAACAGTATCAATATGCCCATGATGTTATCTACACATGTATATGTATGTCTCTACTGAGGGAACTAATCCCATAATTAAACCATCCATAAAGCTAGGTAACTGTTGATTGTGGTAAATTTTAGTTATTGTGCAAACAGTATTTTTCTTCCTTTAGTCAGTGACATTAACCTTTCAACTGAGTTCCTTCTTACCCCAAGTTCAAGCAATCCACAAATTTTGGTAGCTGTACATGGAGACTTTCAGGCAAGTCTCATGACTGTACATAGAACAGTGTCAGAAAAAATGAGCTAGTTGCAATGATGCAACCTGCTGCCCTCCAAGATCCTTACATATATCAAGTTTTAGGACTATACCCACAACAATATCAGAGAAAATGAGCTAAATACAAAAAAGTTAATCACTCAAATGTTAAAAATGGGTCACAGTGACCTACGTTTGCCCACAGTGAGTAATACTATCAGAGCTGAATACACCAATCATGTTTCATGAGTGCACATACAACAGTGTAAATGAAAAATCTTACACTGATGCTTATATGAAAATCACAACAGTCTTGGAAAAGCAATCCTAGATACCATGGCGAGATGAAAACAAGAGGAAAAGACTGGAGTTGCTCACAGCTGAGAGGTAAATTGCTCTGGCCACAGATCATGACATGCCTCATTGAAAACACAAGTTTTACTATCCTCCCTCCCCTGGCAACACAATTTCTGGTAACTCTTATGAGGAGCCCCCCCCCCCCCAACCAAAGAAACCCTTCTTGACACCAAAATCTAAGCCCACAACCTGTAACTTGTATAAAAAGTAAACAATCATGACTGGCATAGTGGAACAACCTAATTCATTTGAAGTTAGAAAATAAGAGGTGAATTTGTTAGAAAAAGGAAAGTTATAACACTTTGTTGACTTGAATGAAATTATTTATGCCATCTTTTGTAAATATTGGCTAATTCTTGATCAGTGACAACATTCCTTTGATGTCAGATATTACTCCAGGCCACCCCAATCCCCATGTGTTTCTGGTTGGCTGACAGGCCCATTTTTTTTCTTATTGCAGAGCCAAGCACACTTTCTCCCCCAAGGTAAATAAAAAAATAAATAATCCTATAACTGATTTGTACATCTAACTGAGCCAGTTTTGCCCAGTACTGATATATATATATATATATATATATATATATATATATATATATATATATATATATATATATATAATAAAATTAATAATAAAAAGAACTACCTACTTGCCCCAATTTTAAAACCAGTCCAATAGGAAACATTGGGTTTTTTTATGGCCCTATAGACAAATTTCCTTTGTTAGTCTGAATAACAAAACTGCAACCATTGTGGATGTAATTCATTTTTAACGAAAAAGGTTGAAATGGAGCTATCATTCATGGATTAGGATGGGCCATCCATGAAATGAGCCAAGCCTGGCAAAACTATATTTCACAACTTCTGGATGGAGCTTGCCTTTGTGAACCTCAGCTGCAAAGGAACATTTTATACTTTCCACATACTACATTGAGCACATGAACATTAGTCATTCCAGTATATACAACCATCAACATGCCAAGATATGCTACACTGGGGCAGATGCTGAAAGAGCATTTTCAATTCTCAGAAAAGTTCAACAGGATCTTCAAGGAAAGTTTGAACAATGGTAACGTTAAGTTGGAAGTGAATGCAACATGAACAGTAATGACACTTGCATCATTTTTAAACCTGCCAAAGAATTATTCAGAGTAGTAAAATCAGCAAGTTCAAGTGAATAGTGTATTCCATAGTCAAATAGATTTTAAAGTTAGAAACTGTGTGTGTGTGTGTGTGTGTGTGGTGTACATGACAATGCTAAGTTTACCGGCTAATTTTTAGTCCGAAAGTTTATTAAACGCTTCAAAGAAAACACATTTAATTTTTTTAAAATTCAATTATAATTTCCAATTATTCTCAATTGTGCAACATTGTTTATTTGGGTCATGTGTCCCCCCCCCACTTTTGAACCACAAAATGTAGCATTTTGGGGACGAAACTTATTGTAATTATGTAGTAGTTAGTCTGGTACTATTCCACTGCTTTCCTTTTGCAGGGCTCCTATCTACAGTCAAAACAACTAACTCTTCCCACCTATAATTAATACTGGAATTGAAAAGAACATGATCCCAGTCCAACTACTTGTTCTTTGGCAACATATGGAATACCTTCCTCTTTTGACCCTGATCAAGAGTGCAAGACATGAAAACAAGGGAATGTTTGCATTAGCAACAGGTAAGTATTACATCATTCACATGTTATATCCCAAACTACATTTTAATAGCAGTAACACATTACTTGCTACTATTGCATTGCTAAATTTATCAGAAAGGAGGGAGGCTGAGGGCATCCACAGAATTAATCTAGGAAAGCAGACTTAGCCTTCATTATAGGAGTGTTCACTACTATAAGCTTGTTGAAACAGATTCCATGCTGTACCATCACTAGAACCCCCCGCCCCCAAATGCACTTGCTTTGGTATGGCAATTATCAATGGATAAAAGAAGAAAAGGTAGTGTGAGGTCACAAGAAGCTGGCTATCACAGCATCATCCAAAGAGGAGTGATTCAAATAGTCCTATCTTAATCAGTTTTAATTCTCATGAAAGAAAGGTCCCTGTCAGTGAGCTCTCTTAATGGTGAGGACAATCCATCTGGAAATGGTGGCCACCAAAATGTCAGAAAAAGCCTCAAGGTAGAAAGAGATAATTCTGACCATTCCTCCTCCCTTTAGACAAAACCAAACTGGCAAAGGAGCAGATGTGGCTATCAAGTGGAGGTACTGAAGGTAGCTGATTCTTTGTTAGAAACTGAGATTGGCAAAGAGAAACCAAATCATAGTTACCATTAATGCATGAACATCCCTTTTACACTAATAAGGCATTTAGTCCATTCCTTGCTGATGCTAAGGAGGGCAGGAAAACGGTCTTAATGGCAGTGGTTTCTGAAACTCAGAATACCTGACCAGGTCTGAAAGATGAAGATCTGAGTAAATGGCAGGACCCCAAGAAAACTTCAGAGTTAAGAATGGTTGCCCTATAGCCCATTAATAGTGAATACAGAACATTTTCTCTCCTTGAAAAGGAAGAAAAAGATACTATAATTGTATTTAAAGTGGGAAAGCTAGAATCAACATATTTCCTACTGCACCAATTAATAAGGTTCTCCACTTTGCATCATAAACCCTTGAAGCAGATTGATTCCTAAAATGATGATGCAGATGGCAACCTTGCTCAAAACTGGTCCTGGTGGATTGAATGCTTGAGATGAGCCAAGCATCAAAGCATAGAATCTGCAGATTGTTGTGGTAATCTTCTAAGAGAAGGTTCCACCAAATAAAGAAACATATGTACCTTCCTGATGGTGAAGGAATATTAGTACTGATTTGTTCCCCGAGGCAACCATAACACAATGATGTCTTTATAAGTTTGACAACCCACAGTAAGGCTAGAACAGTGCCTGCATTTCCTAGCTGTTTATATGAAGGGTTGCTTCTTCATGACAGCAAACTTCCAGAAGAACTACTCCCTCTGGTTCAAGGTGAGAACCTCGTCCTGAATCTGATGTTAGTGTACAGAAATAAGTGTGTTTTGGGGTACGAATTGGGACTGATCAGAAACTGGTTCTGATTTAGCCACCAGTACAGGTGGTGGCTAAAGTTGGATTCCATGGGAATCCAAGTTTAGAGTGGCTCATTGTGCAGTTTCTAGTTTACTGGATGCAACTGGAGAAGGTGCAAGTAGTCTCCCAGGGGAATTAAGTGTCACAGCCAAGTTCAAAGTTTCCTGGAAAATGAGAGGTAAAGGCAAGCCAACAACAAAGTTTGGTTACATTATCCATTATGAGGGACAGGATTTGGCTGATCCTTTCTACAGGAATGCAAACCCTCCCGACATTGATAATAGGTCAATCAGAAAAGAATCTCTTGTGCATGAAATTGTCATCAAAATGCTGGATGGTGATCAAAACCTACTACCCCCATCACTGTGCTGATGGGTCTGGTTGCAAAGGAAAGGGAAATGGAAGAGCTTGAAATCAAAATATTTCCTTGTAGTGACAAAACTGGAGTTATTTTCTGTTTGATGGGAAGATGGGGATGTGAAGGTATGCATCCTGAAGATCGATGGAAACCGCCCAGCTGCAGGACTTTATGGCATTCCTGACTGAGGCAATAGCCTCCAGTCTGAAGCAATTTCCTGAAGAAATATGTTTATTAAGGTGGAAATAATGATTATGAACTTTCCACCTTTTCCATGTGCAACTCCCTGGGGCCAACTCTATCCCTACCTGGGGAAGAGGGAGGAGTCTGAAGACTTCTTCACTTGGTCTCCAACTGCTACACCTAACAAACAACAGGTTGGAGAGGGCTTTGAATTGAGGCTGCTCATGAGACTGTTGAGGTTGTGCCTGCTTGAACAACTTGGTAGAAGGTCCCATAGAGCAGTCAGGGTGGGTGGTTTCACTTCTTGGCCAGTTTCAATGGGTCAGACTCACTGCCAAGGACCTGTCCAGCAGGTCCCTCAAATGTTGTGATGCTATGGGGTGGGTGGGGTGGGGTGGGGTGGGGTGTTTTGAAAACTCTGAAAGATATCAGTGCCTCATGTTGTGCAGCTCTTAAAAGGTTCTTAGACATCTTCAAGGTGGCATCCTTGAAGAGGCAAATAAGCTGTGTTGGGAGCACCACTGACACAGAAAGCACATGACATAAACTTAACTACAACCTCCAGCAAGTGAATAAGCAGGCACTTGAGACAACGATTCCTCCTTCAAGAGTCTGAAGGAAGCTGCAAAAGAGTGATCAGCAAGTGAGGCAATCATCAATAGCAAGCAGATCTTAAGTTCCAAGATCTACTGGGTTTTAACTGGTAGGCAAGCACAGGCCATAGAGGACAGACCCACTTGGGATGCACCTATGTCTGGGGGAGGGGGAGCAATTTAAGGAGCAAAACCAGCGAATAAGCTTGAAAGCTGGAGGTAGTGGCTTGTGACCAGATAGTAGAAGGGGAACAGACCACCCATTCTGATGCCCGGTGAACTCTTGGCCCTGAAAAACTTCTGTGCAAGCTTTCAGACCTTTGCAAAGTAAAGAGCAACAAAGATCTGGTTGAGATGTCGCCCGAGATAGCCTCTCCATTAGAGGTGAGCAGTTTTACAGTATACCCCAGTATTTTTTCTGGAGGTAGATACCACAGTACTATTTCATTGTACTGGCACTTCAGTAGTTTCTATCAGTAAGAAATGTACAGAAACTCACAAATAATCTTGCGATGAATTTAATGATATTAACAGCATGTTTTCATTTTTATGACAAAATAATTCAATAATTTATTATTTTTTTTACAAAATAGTTATATTTGTCACAAATTAATTTTGAATGCTACAAATACAATTTTAATTATTCTCTTTTAGATACATGTTGGACACGTGTCATGTATGCCAATCTGGTGGCTAGATGGGATGTTGTGAAAAATATTTGGGCAAAATTAATATTTAGGAAAAATTTCAAACTTAAAAGAGTTCATTTTTGAGCTATTTACTAGCATATGTTAAAATGTAAAGTAGATGTATTCCTTTGTAAGACTGCAAACTATCCTATAATTTCAAGGAGAGCACTTGTTGTCTATTTGAATTTTACATAATATCAAGTCCACAAAATTTATTCATGTTTGTTGAATAAGTGTTTTATGTTTACTGAGTCTCTCTTATAAATATCTTGCCCAGATGCCAGCATCCCACTCAAAGTTTCCTTACCTATTATGTCAATAGAGTAGCTAGTAAGCTGTAGGCTTCAGTGTGGACCCTTCCTATTTTTATCATCAAGGTCTCTAATGTCAGTACAATGTCTTCTACAGAATGTCAGCTGTAGTAAATGCCTAATCATTACACTTAAGTTACAGTTTTTTAAACTACAAGTTATGCAACAATTAACATAATTCATGTTGCCATTTAATTTTCAGTGGTGGTGGATGGCTGCATGCTTCTTTTCAGCTGCAATACCTTGGTTTTATATATATATATATATATATATATATATATATATATATATATATATATATATATATACTGATATTAATAATATTTTGATATTCCAGCAATTGAGACAGAAATTAAAAAAGAAAAGGTGCCTGGACCCGGCCTCAGAACGTTGCATTGTTGGTTCCCAACAGAACTGCGGTATACATGGTTCCCACGCTTTTCTAAAGATAAATTTCCAGGTCATTTCCATGGTTTTTCCAGGATGAAATTCATTTTTTCAAGGTTCACATATGACCATTACAGAATGGAATTGAATAACATTTTAGATTATAAAACGTGCATTTTCTAAATCTAAAGATATTTCTCTGTCAAGACTCTGCAAAACATGTATGTCAGAAAAGATGATCATGCATAAATCCACAAAAATGTATCACATGAAACAAGTCTGACTACATTCCTATAAATTGGCATGGAAAGTCATTTCAATGCTACATGGAAACAACATAATGAACGTAAATTAGTTTTGTTTCCTTTCAAACATTTAATTCTAAAGAATTCTATAGCAATATATATGCATGTTATACAAAGTAAACATTTCCTATCACAGTATGAAAAAAAAAAACAACAAATACAAAGTATTAGAATCTTATATTGTAATGAAAAAAGTTTAACCCTGAATTTATCTGTGCCAATAAAATCCCAAACAAGATTTTTCAAAATGACCTAAATTCCTTAAGACGATTTGGTTAAATATCCATCATTTGAAAAACATTTACAAAAGGGATGATTTAAATTCTGACAGAAGACCTTAAAAATTATATATTATTATATAAACAAGGAATGAATTTTCTAAAAAATCAACTTGTCTTCTTGTAATTCGATAAACCAGTCCCCAAACTTGTACTGATACAGGGATTTGTATAGTTTATTAATATATAATACAAGGGA
This sequence comes from Megalonaias nervosa, assembly GCA_016617855.1. Taxonomy (NCBI): domain Eukaryota; kingdom Metazoa; phylum Mollusca; class Bivalvia; order Unionida; family Unionidae; genus Megalonaias; species Megalonaias nervosa. The sequence goes on along the minus strand of JAECUM010004734.1, from coordinate 65,118 downwards.
TGACAATTTTCCATTTCTCCTGCGTTCTATTCAAGATCTGAAACCAATGCTTCAAGCTACATGTCCCTGTTTAATAGTTTTGCACCAAAGTTCAGCTCAGAGATTTGACACTTGGGATAACAAATTTGGCTTAAAACGAATAGTAGTCCATTTTCTAATCCGGGTTTCCTCCAAATATTCCCACACCATTTTTCACATTTTCAAGGTTTAGGTTGGGGGTAAGTGCAATTGCATATTGAAAATTTGGAATTTGCCGCCATCGACTGTACGTAGCGGCACATGGTAGTCACTTACCAACGGGCCTAGCAAATCTAAACTCATACCTGCATGAAATCAATAGGAAAATTATTTCTTTTCTCATAAATGGCAAGTACAGTATTATAATCGTTATGTCTTTAATCTGCTGACAGACTAGACTAAAATACAGCACAGATAAAGCCAGACTTGTACTCACCCTGTGCATTACTAGTCACATGATTTCACAAATCTCAAACAACGACATCGAAGTCCAATAGTCACGTGATATCAGCAACAAAATCCTCTTTAATGTTGTTGTACAAAAGTTCAATTATATTAAATGAAAGTCATATACCTTTTGTAAAAGCCTGAAAGAACATAAAATTCTCAACATATTTATTTCAAGAACAACTACAAGAAACCTTTCGCTGTCACTGCAATCTGGCCAGTCGGATTCATGAAGCAGAGAGCACATGTCAATGTGGTAATCACGTGATACAACAAAACCCCGGTAGTTGTTCTTGGAATAAATATGAAAATTTTGTGTTTTTTCATTTTTGTATTTTTATTACAACCAGTATACGACTGTCATTTAATATTTTTACATTTTTCTACAACATTTGAAAATGAACTTGCGAATATCAGGTCAAATTTTATCAACGCCATAGTTTTATCTCGTCTTTCTGCAGATTAAAGACATGATGATTTTAATACTTGCAATTTCTGAGAAAATAAAATAATGTTCATATTAATTTCACACAGGTAATTACTCGATTTAATGTTTACGAGTCTGCTTGGCCATCTGGTAAGTGGCTACGCTTCGCTGCCACAATGTTGGCCTCTTGTGATGCTAGACCTCCATGTAGAAGATATGGATTGAGCTCTGTGTGGAAAACAAATTTACTACACTCATCAAATCCACTGGGCCTGGACTGACTCAACAAATATGACAAGCATTTAAATTATCCATAAAGCAACCTCTGAATATTCTGGTCAGAACTCAATAAATTTAACTCTGACCAGTTCAGTTAAGACTCAATTACATAACTGTTTCAGGCATCAAGTGGTGGTGGAAAATTCCCAGGTTTTTCCCCAACTTTCATCAATATTTGCAAAATTTAAAGGCTTTTCACAGGCGAGAAAATAATTATCATTTCTCCCGACTTTTTCCCCCGATTTCCAGGTAGGGTGGGTATAGAGTGGTACATATCAGTTTGCTTCCAAAATGCTGCAGTATACTGTAGTACAAAATTTTTGTGGTACCCAGCCCTACTCTCCAAACTGATAGAATCTTCTGTTCCTCAGAACCAGAAGGCTTAGGATACAAGTCTGGGGAAAGGAGTAGGGAAACTTCTTTCACCACCTTGTTAAATATCAAATCTTTCTCCTTCTACAACACCTAACCTTACATGTAGGACCACAATGGAGCAGGAGTAACTGTCATCAACAGTTCCTGTGAGAACCCATTTGAGCCCACTATGATGGAAAGGACATCATTGTCCTGAGCTTTATCCCGAGGTTACAGGATGGTCCTTTCCAGTATCTCTCTGTACAGGGAGACAGAAATGGGATTTCCATCGTCTCAAAACTGCTCATGAGGGAAGGTGGGTCTAACTGTACTAGCTGTTCTCGTAGGTGACTGGGATCAATGATCCCCTTTAAACCCAGACCTCCTAGCCCTAACAAGACGTTCTCAGTAAGATAGTCAATTTTTTTCCTGCAAGTTGGACCAGTTTTCAGTAAGGTGTAATAAAATGTACTGCTATGTCAAGGTGTCTTTGTAGTAGATGATATCACTGATGTAAACATCACAATTATCTAGACCAGATGTAACCATGTTCATTAACTGTTGGAAAGTACAAGGCAAACCTTTCATACCAAACAGCATTATTATACTGATAAAGTCCATCTGGAGTTACAAACATGGAAATTTCATTGGTCCTCTCTGAGTGGAATTTGCCAGAATCCTTTCAAAAGGTCAAATTTGGTGTCATATTTTGAATTTCCAATTTTGTTGTTGTTGTTATTGTTTCAGCACACTATAGGCTATACATGGCGGCCAGTATTAATAGTGGAGGAAGAAACCGGGAAATCCGCGGAAAGAATCACCGACCCACGAGAAGCTACTGGCAAGCTTTCTCACATATCCACATACGCCGAATCATAGACTCGAATCCACGCAGACAGAGGTGAGATGGCAGTGATCCGTAACAGAGAGCGCTTTAGACCACTCGGCCACTCAGGGCCCCCTCCAATTTTGTAAATGCAGTCATTGTTTTTTGGTAGTGGAAATGAATTTGTTTTGGTCACACTGTTCACTTTTCTATTGTCAGTGCACATGCAAGTATTATCTAGTATTGGCACAAGAAAACACAGTGAATGCCAGTCACTTTTACTTGGTTCTATGGAATCATTCTCAAGAAAATATGGAATTTCGTTTTTCAAAGATACCTCTATGAACAGCTTAAAGTTCAGTTTCTTCCCTTGTACAATGGCAGTTGGAACTCCTTAACATACACCATTTTAGAAACTCCTAGCTTGGTACCCTTCAAGCAGGGGCAATCAAAACTCAACTTCTAGGCTGTTGGCCAGCTACAAGTAGGACCACATAACCCCCAAAGCTATGCTGGTTGAAGTACACTTACTTCTCCATTGCCACAGTAGTGGGACAGGTCAGGGATGAAGGGACAAAAATGTAATTTGCCACAACATTCCTGACTTCTTCCTTTACTAATTACTATTTCTATCTATCCTATTACTCTGTTCATTCCTCTTTCTCCTTTGCACCAACACCGTAAAATAGTCAAGGGTGATGGCAATGATGTACCAGGTGGATGGATGGACAGACAGGTAGATTGATAGTAGACAGACAGACAGATTGACAGACAGACAGATAGTGTTCATCCTGTACAGATCCTGTTTCACAGGTGTGGAATCTACAATTCTGACACATGGTAGATTTTATTTGTGTTGGAACATCTGGAAACAAGTGCTCATATTCAAATAATAGCTGTTTTAGTTCACTCTTTCCTTGTAGCTGCAGATGTGAAAGTTTCCGTCCAGATTATTCAATGTTTCTGAATTCCAAAGATTAGTTACACCAAAGGCACTACAGTCTGATTGCATTACATCACTTAAATCTTCACAGTGTGTGACATGTACAACTAAATTGACTGTAGGGCTATCTTTTAACATACTCCTTATTAACCTTCAAATAATGCAGCAATAATCCATTGACTGAGTAATAACTAGGTCTTGGTTTCCTATTATCCATGAGTTTACTCTTTATGTTCAGTACAATGAAAATGATGCCATCCAAGTTTCCTGCTAAAACCAAGTTTTGTAAAATTCAATAAATAATTTAATTCCCAAGAATACAAAGTGAAAATTTTAAAAAAAAACTTACAGTACTGTGTATCAAAATCCCAAATAGTCCTAAAAGTTTTTTCACAAGTCCAAATAGATACATGTTCCTACTGAATTCCAGTGGTATTCCAAATATATTCCGTTATAATATACTCCTTTTTTTTCTGTTAACTTTACACTGTCAGAATCGTGCACTATTTTATGATACTGAACACCTTGATGTTAGAAGCGCATGCACCAAACGTGCCTAAAAACAGTATAGTGTATTAGGAACTACTTTGTAAACAAAACATGTACACTCATGTAATAGACATTTTAGGTTTTAGTTCATTAGATTTGTTTGTGGATGAACTAAAGAAACTGCTTCATCTGTTTGAAAGTAGAGAGGCTAAAGTGAACAATGTGAATGAGTTTACCGAGTCATGAATGAATGTGATCACAATGTCCACAACAAATGTGAGACATGCAGTATTGAAAATACCATTATGATCATTTAAACAGTTATTTAGGAGAAATGTTCGTAACTTTATGTGAATGGAATGGTTCAGACTATGATCAGTGCTCTCTGCGGTTTATAAAAATAGCATAGAAAAGCATACTGAAGGCAAGGGCTATATAAACGTAGCATAGAAAAGCATACTGAAGGCAAAGGGCTATCACATATCCATCAGAGATGTACCATTTTATAAGTCAAGGTACAAAATTCATGGGGAAAAAATGCAACTGAAGGTTCTGGTAGAAAAGTAAGGGCTTCAGAGCCAATAAACCAAGATGAATAAAAGAATTCTTGTTTCTGCTGGCTGTCACACACCAGTTCAAAGGTTGCTGGGCAGTGTTATGTGCACGTTAATATAGTTATTGTGCACTGATGAATCTTTGGTTGTGTATTTATTTGGAGTACGGCATAAATTCAATGTTTCTTGTGGTGTATTTTTTATAATTATGCCTTAGGTAGAATGAGAAAATGAGCATAGCATATAATAAAAAGGTTTCTGCATCTGAATGGGAAAATATGAACTCATTTTCTAGGATGAATACTTCACTCCCAAAGGTCATGCAGTATTATTTTGAAAAACTCGTTTGTCTTTTCCCATACAAATGCAGAAACCTATAAATATCGAATGTGTTGATGTGTCTGTAGTCTCAAACAGGTTACTGTGCCTGTGGCCTGGATTTTGGCAATGTGCTACGAGTCTTTTGATGTAAGACAATAATACAATACAAAAATGTTCTTGTCTGAATTCACTATAATCCAGCTTCCGGCATGCTGTAGTCGGTCCTTATTGCCCTGCCCACAAGAGATTCTGCACTTGTTACACAACCTGCAATGACAACACCCCTCCACAAAATGAAGATGGGTGTTTTTCACGTATCTGGACAACAATCACCCATCAAGGATTATCAGACAGAGCTGCCTCATCATCATCAATTCATGGAGCACATCAACTAAAAAACTGCATTGGGGTCATCTCCAGAAGTGGACGTTAAATTTGAACAAAATACACATTAATCCACTTGACACACCAGTGATATATAGTTTTTTTTACTGAATTAGTAGATAGAGGTTTAGGTTATAGTTCTGCTAGATATGCAATTTCATCATTAGTAGTCTTACTTCTCAATCCACTCTAAGCAATAATGGTTTAGGAGAGGTGTGTTCATTGCCCAGGTCAAATGAAAATGTGTGAAATATATTATCCAGGTATGGAATTAACTCTCTGAATAATACCTTTTGAGAATTCCAACATTTACTTGTCTTTCCTCATTAAAAAATACATTAATTTGGTTTTGGGAAATATGTCTGTACAGGCTGTTGTTCTAACTCAATTTCATAACCTTGAACAGTATTTAGAATCCAACCATCTGAAGTAATATTCTGCTATTCTTCAAAAATTGCAGAAATTTTCCCACCAACAATATTGTTGGGTGTGTTGTTCATACAAGAAACATCATAATTACATGCATTTAATGCTGATTCTATCTTACAGATCCTCACGATGTTTGGGAACCCCTGTTCCTTGTTTCCAAACTTTCTTCTTGCCTTTTCACCAGAGGTCATTGGTCTGCTACTGAAAATTCCAGTTCCAGGAGTTGTCTTTCCCTGAACAGGGTTGTCGTACAAAAGGCTTTGAGCCCACTTTTCCCTTAGCTGCATTCTGTTCTTTCCTTCCAAGCAGCTGAGTTCCAGCCTTGTGAGATTCATCAAGCTTAGTGATTTGCCCATTTAGGTTGTCACCAAAAGGCCAGATTGTGACAGGGTTTGTTGCAGCACAGTAGGGCTAATAGGTACACAACAGTTAGCTCTGGTTTTATGAGCTCAGAGCGCTTGACACTAAAGTCTTTGAACAGAAAAGACAACACTTTTTAAAAAATTTATACAAATCATGGGTAATTCTTGTAGGTTGTTCCTATGCTGTTTAAACAGTTCAATTGCTCTGAATGCTGGGACCAACATGTGCCCCAACTGAGTCTGCAATGAAATATCTGCACTTGTCACTGTTTGGACATTGCATTCCAGACCTCAATATTCATTCTAGGCACCTTTCAAATGTCACAATTTCCTGGCCTGGTACATATTTCCTACAAAGGTTGGGCCTTGTCACAAGTTAACATGGAACACATGCCTTTATTGAAAATTTCAGCTAGTTTTTTTTCCACATTTGGGCCAGCTTTTTTTCTGCTCCAACAAGAGACTTTCAACCTCTACAAACAAATCATCATCGTAGTTCGCATTAATCTCTTCCGAGTCTGTGTCTGACATAATTAGTCCTTCGACATCACCAATATCGACATCCGAGTGTAACTGTAACATACCTGCAGAATCCGCAGCTGTTGTGGTCAGCGTTTGCGTCTTACTACCAATGCTCTTTGTTTTGTTTTTGTTCGTTTTTTGGCAATTGTGCATATGCATGTTTGGCACAATATCTGCATTTTGTTCTGCACTCACAGCCAAAATTGTACTGCCAATTCTTTGTCTAGAGCAGCCATATTGGTGCATTGGGCAGAAGTCACATGACTTGCACAAGTACAGCCAGACGAAGGACATTATGTCTGGTTGTAGTTGTAATGGCTGACCCAAGCTAACCTGTCTGAGTTGCCCAACATAAGCTACGCTAGACCCTGCACCTAAGAATGCAGTTGCAGATGGCAAATGCACTTGTTTTCCCATCAAAACTATAGTGGAAGATGTGCCAAAATCATATGTGATATTTTCCTTTAGGTTACGACAGTTTCTGAGTATTTCACCCATTCAAGCCGATCCCCTCTGGGATCTACATTGAGCAGTTTGCATCCTCCCATTGTCTTGAAACTCACAGTCCAGTTACGCCTGCAAAATTTGGGAAACAGCCTGCAGCACTTTGCCTCTGCAAAGGTGCATCCCAATCTGTGAAATACATTGCTCACGAGTAGCAAAACAACTATAACTGCAGCACTTATCATAAATTATGCTATATATTTGGCATTTTCTTCTTTAAAATTTTGCTCCCAAACTGATTAAATCAATGTAACCATGGTTTTGATGTCACGTGACCAATGTCATCTCATGGGATCATGAAGCACTTACGGGGAAAGTGAAATTCAAAATTAATGTTCAGTCCAAAAATATTACTGATGAGCATTTATTTCTAGTGAATAATAATTTACATAAATCCACCCAAATCAAAAACTGAACACAACAAGACTGATTATACTTCAAGATGTTAGGGCAAGAATGGGCAATTTCTTGACTAGACAACAATATATAAAAAGCCAATACACTATAACAGAACCAGGATGTAGGTTGGTCTCCTTTTTAAAACATTCAAAGTTGTCAACAAGTTTAGGAATTTCCAAGTGTAAGTCTGACATCTTAGACCCAGACCCAAATAAACATGTTTACCTCAACTGAGAGTGATCTGAATCCTCAATGATAGAGAAATATTAGCTACTTAGTATGTTGTGTACAAAATAGAGGTCACTGGTAAGGAACCACCATGAACTTGATTTTGGACAATGTACAAAATACAAATGTACATAACATATAATCATTAAGAAAAGCCAACAAATAATACAAATTAAATATACACAACAAGTGTCAAATTTGCAACACATACAAATATCGGTCATGGTCCATACAAAAATCGTAGGGACCAATTTAGGGACTTTTAGGACCGGTTATAATGTTTTCACAGCCTTGCTTAAAATTTGTTTACCATATTTTAAAGTTAATTCTGAAACCACTTTTATGGCACTGTCAACCAATAGTTACTGTCATCACTAATTTTCAGCTGCATGTGTACTTTTCAAATTGTTGTATTCAGTCTTCAAAGCCATTCAATTTTTATTCCAGACTATGTAATTTCTGGATCTTTGTCCTTTGATCTTTCCTTAAGACAGTTTGCCTGAATGATAAATGTTAAGTGCACTGTGGCTTCTGCCTCCTCCTTGAGGCTGTCAGCTTTAACTGTGATTGCTTTGGAGATCGGACTCAAATAACGTGGGAAGGGGAGGGAGATTTGTAGCTGATTGATAAAAATTTTCTCAGAATCCGTCTTCAAAAAAAATCAATAATGATTGTTTAGAGGATTTTCCAAGTGCTTGTTAACAATTGGTGTACATGTATTTTCTCATATGCAAGGAGAGGACATACCCATTTCTCCAAATCTACAAACTTCTTGCACATGAACCTATCCCCTTTGAACTCTCTAATCCTTGAGTATTTGAAATCTGTGATCCATATTCCCCCTTATTAAATCAAAAGTCAAACTCCATGTTCACCAACTGCAATGACTGCTTTACAGATGACATCTAAACTATACTTTAAGAAGTCTGAGTAAAAATGTATCATAGTCTAGCTAATGAATAAGGAATAATACAGAAGGTATCCAAATAAATGTGATATGTGAGAAAATGAAGGATTAGAATGATATAGGAAGTCAATTCGACGCCATTATCATTTACCACCACCTAAAAATTGTATCAAGTTTTTCAATGAAAACCCCATGCTAATACGACCATTCATTCAGGAGAAATAGTGACTACAGATTTTGATGGCCTCTGTGGCAGGCATATTGAATGTCTGAATGGTATCATATTCATTTAGGACTACACATCATAAGAGGTTGTTCGATAGATATGACCATCCATTCAGAAGGAGTAAAAATATTTTTAAGATGCCCACTCTGTTGGCCATATTGGACATCAGACAGGCACCACTTTGATTTAGGACCAACTAGGCACTATAAAAATTATTGTTAAAACCCAATGGCAATGTAACTTTTCATTCAGACGGAGTAGCATCAAGATTTTCAAAAACAGCAACTGTAGCAGCCATATTGACCATCAGATTGGCACCATTTTTATTTAGGACCAACAGGACATTATCAAAAATCTTTCAGTGCAAACCCCATTTCAATATCACTTTCAATTCAGGAGGAGTAGCAATAAAAAGATTTTCAAGATGGCCACTGTGGTGGCCATATTGGAAATCAAATCAACAGAGTTTTCATTTAGAACCGACCAGATATAAAAAATGATACAAGTCTTGCAGTGAAAACTCGCATATCAACAAGACTTTCAGTTCAAAAGCAGTGGTGACAAGATTTTCAAGATGGCCACTGTGGCAGTCATATTAGCCATCAGACTGGCACCAATTTCATTTAGAATGTACTAGACATCATAAGAAGTCTTTTAGTGAAAATTCCATGCGATATGATTATCCATTTAGAAGTGTGGTGATAACAAGATTTTCAAGATGCCCAGGCATCACCATTTTCATTTAGGACCAACTAGACCATGGGATTAATGAATGTGTGTGTAAAGTTTCATGGCAATCCTCCATGTGGTTTAGGAGGAATAGCAATAACAAACTGTGTTAATGAATGGATGACAGATGACAAACAACAGACTATCCTGAAGTTCTTCTGTCTATGACCAGTAGAGCTAAAACTCACGTGGCTGAGTTTGTGGTGATGTGACAATAACAGTTCCAGGATTCCGTCTCTCACAGCATCCAAAGCATGTGCCACATGCACCACAGCAGCAGCAACAGCAGCAAGTTGCTAGTGTGATCAGGATTGCTAACCCAGCAATACCAATCAAAACAGCTGCCCACCTGTACAAATAGAGAAGATTATGCTTATACTGGTATTTGTCTTCCGGGAGATTTGAATTAGTCAGCAAAAAAAGTACCTTAGAGCTACATGCATTGACTATAAAATCAAAAGATTATAAAAAGAGCAATAATTATAATGAAAACTGAGTCCATGGCATTTTCCACAATTATTGATGTTGGCCCAGTCTCACTATATCCACATTCATGCCTTAAATACAGGGGATCATCAAATTTACTGGACTAATATACTATGTTATATCTGCCAACAGAAATGAATCATATGATAAGACCAGGTGGCCCACCTTGTAAATTTATGAAAATTCTGGATGGACACATCTTGCGACAGTGTCATATTATTGGAGAATTATGTTATTATATAATTCTAAAACAATGCACATATAAAATGTAAAAAAAAAATAAATACAAATTTGTCAATACATTAATGATCTACTTGATAGCATGATCTGAATGAATACTTGCAGCAAATTTAAATCAAAATGATAGTTTTACATATATTAGTAATGGAGGAATGGATATGCATTCGATATATAGAAGATCTCGAATGGGTAATGATTTAATATTGAATTTATGAAATGAGTTTGCGACCCTTGGCAAGCAAAAGTTGGACATTATTCAACGAGTTTCATATATTTAATATTAAATCATTACCCATTTGAGATTATTTTTATCAGTTTTTATTTCAGTGGAAATTATTTTCATAGAAGAAACGAATAATTTTGTTCATTCTGACAGATGGTGCACCTTTCATTTGTTGTGCATAAAATATAGTCAAAAACAAAGTTGAACTAGTAAAAGTAGATTGTATCTTTTTACAAACTATAAATCAAAGATAAAGCTTCCATCTGAATAAACAGAACATTTTATAACGACAAAATGATTTTTCAAACCAGAATGATCAATGTGATGTGATGCCACATTGTTTGATATGGTACTCAGTAGGCCTAGAATACAAGTTTACCCTAAAATGTCACTTTCAGAACTAAACATTGCATTGTTGTGATTTTCATGTGAAATAGAATTACTGGATGCAGAAATTCCCATATTTACTGTAATGCATTTGTGAATGGATATTTGCAGTATTTGATTTGGAACAACAGACTGTACACAAGATGTAAACAAATTTCTTTTTGAGCCGGATTTGTATCCCATATATACTGCGTAAATATGCTGTGGTTGGATAAAGTTCTGTCAGTTAGGAGACCCATTTATGTCCACATTCTTCTGTGAACAGAGGTGAGTTTATATACTTCTGTAAGTTAACATTTAAACCACGCTTGTATATAGGGTGGATTCTATATCTATGTTACAGATATACCATCCCCCTCACCTCCCCCACTATCAAATGAGCAATATCCTTAGTTTTACTTCTTACTGTTGTTCTTGTCTTGTAGTTTTAAGCCATTTTTTTATGATGAGACCATTTTTATAAGAGAATACTACAAAATAATTTCATTGGCTTATTTGGACCAATCAGAATCACATAAAGTGATATATTCACATGTTATAATACCAAAAATATTAAACTGCACACACTATAGGCAAAGTGTACCAACTACGTGATAAAATGGATAAAGCTATCATTACTGGAAATTAATGTGAAGAGTGAAAGCATACATGTATACTCAACCTTTTGATGTTTGAGTGCATGCTAGCTACATAACTAGAAACTGTTTCTATGTCATTAATATTGCTTAATTCAGAAAACTGTTATGGTAACCGTTAAATTCCAATTTGGTTGCTCTACTTAAAATTTCATCATTGTGCATTGCATGTAATGTAGATGCATTGAGCAGGGCATCATAGTTCATTAATTTGTTTTAGTTAATATTCCTTATTACTTTCTTTTTGGGGAGGAGTACCACATCACAGAAAAGACCTTTAAAACATTTTAACTGAACTATTCAAGTGAAATAGTGGGCAGTGACTCTCATATATTAGAATCTACAATCCATTTGACTGTCTAGACTCATTCTGAACTTATCTGACAGAGAGAGGAATTCTATGAACATTATTACCTTGATCAGATCAATACTTTTTCTATAGTGCATCCAATGAATAGCTTTAGTTTCTGTTTACAAAATACACTTAATGTTGTGTTCCTGGAAAGAGGAGAATGAAAAACAGTGCTTCTGTCCAGTATCATATTATATATATATATATATATATATATATATATATATATATAGATATATATATATATATATATATATACACACATATATATAGTTTTCAAATTATCATCTGAATGGAAGAAATCAAATTTTCTCGTTGCCAAATTAAGCAGATGTTTAGAACCTAATAATATGAAGAACTCCGATATTGCTAATATCATAAAATCACCTACTGACAGCTTCATACAAGAACCATAAACTTTAAAAGCTTTATTTTTCTAACTATGAAACTTGAGGAAATAATAATAAAAATAATAACAACAATAATAATAATAATAATAATAATAAACTGGAATGTGTAAAGGTTGTTATTCAAGTTTTCGCATTCACTACTTGTATGTACATCTCAACCATTCCTTCTACAGTTTGAATGGAAAATTTATTAAAAAAATTGGAAGACAATTTGAATATCATATTAATAGGGTTACGTATTTATTTAATTTAAAAGCTTTAAAGATTTAAGTCTTGTGGGCAGAAATCTGCAAGTCGGCTTGTGTATTCTTCAAGGACAGTGCTACAACATATGCTATGGACTTTTGGGTTACTCTAGGTCACAACTTGGAAACTGTCAGTATTCCCACCAAATAATCATATATAGGTTTGAAGGACACGAGATAGAACCAGACATACTGGTGTGTGTGTGTGTATGTATATATATATATATAAAACATGTACCATGAGTCAAGCCCATTAGGTCATAGCATGGAAATAGTTGAGATCCTCACATTTTAAACATACACTGGTAATTTTGGGGAATAGATTATGTATGAATATAATATAAGACGACTGTGTCGTGGCTCCTGAAATTTCGTATACATGCATTTTTCTTGTACATAAAAAAATATGTACACTTTTTCTTTTTAAAAGCATCATAAATAAAAATGTGTAGAAAGTTCATTCTGGGATCTCACTGGGCCTTGCCAATTTCACAAACTGAAATCTTTTTTTCCTTATTGGTGACAAAATATAACATTTTTTTTGTGACAACATTGTTGGCTGTTTAAACTTGTACATACAACCTTGGGTTTGGAGTGTAGAAATTCAAATGCACCATGAACGGAAGCCACAAACATGGATATAAAATGCACTGGAATCTATCTGTGACTACATAAACAAATTCTTTGTTCATTTTGACAAATCATCTTAACAGTGCATTGTTTAACATAATCTGCTTATGCTGACATCTGGCCTGAGTAATCTGCTGTGACACACTCAAATTGTCATGCTACTGGACTAGCTACAATCGACCAATCTTTGAAGACAGGAACAGGAACGACAACAATCAACCAAGTGACAGCTGAATTTTTTTAAACTCAAGCAAGGTCTTGTCAAAGGACAAGTTTCATCCCTTTATCTCAGATTGCTCTATAGCTATATAATGGTATGATGGGAAACACCAAGCCATAGCCCTATAATAGGACAACACATCTTCCTGTGATTTGATGGGAAATACCAAGCCATAGCCCTATAATGGGACAACACATCTTCCTGTGATTTGATGGGAAACACCAAGCCATAGCTCTATAATGGGACAACACATCTTCCTGTGATTTGATGGGAAACACCAAGCCATAGCCCTATAATAGGACAACACATCTTCCTGTGATTTGATGGGAAACACCAAGCCATAGCCCTATAATGGGACAACACATCTTCCTGTGATTTGATGGGAAACACCAAGCCATAGCCCTATAATAGGACAACACATCTTCCTGTGATTTGATGGGAAACACCAAGCCATAGCCCTATAATGGGACAACACATCTTCCTGTGATTTGATGGGAAACACCAAGCCATAGCTCTATAATGGGACAACACATCTTCCTGTGATTTGATGGGAAACACCAAGCCATAGCCCTATAATAGGACAACACATCTTCCTGTGATTTGATGGGAAACACCAAGCCATAGCCCTATAATGGGACAACACATCTTCCTGTGATTTGATGGGAAACACCAAGCCATAGCCCTATAATGGGACAACACATCTTCCTGTGATTTGATGGGAAACACCAAGCCATAGCCCTATAATGGGACAACACATCTTCCTGTGATTTGATGGGAAACACCAAGCCATAGCCCTATAATGGGACAACACATCTTCCTGTGATTTGATGGGAAACACCAAGGCATAGCCCTATAATAGGACAACACATCTTCCTGTGATTTGATGGGAAACACCAAGCCATAGCCCTATAATAGGACAACACATCTTCCTGTGATTTGATGGGAAATACCAAGCCATAGCTCTATAATGGGACAACACATCTTCCTGTGATTTGATGGGAAATACCAAGCCATAGCCCTATAATAGGTCAAGACATATTTCTGTGATTTTATGTAAGCATACCAGGTTTTATCCACTTATCTCAAATGGCTCTAAAGTTACAGAGGGGAAAGTGTGACAGAAAACTGATCTGTGACCTTGAACTCCAATGTGGTACATGACACACCTACTAGCAATGAAGTTTTATCCCTTTAGCTCAAAGAGTTGTAAATTGACAGTGCTAAGGGCAATGAGTGACAGAAAAAGGTCCAATAGTAAGCTGTCACTTTGACCTTGAAGACAGTGCCGCTAAAGCAGCAAGCATCACAACATCTAGTGATGATATTCAAATACCAGTAGACCAAGTTTTATCCCTTTATTTCAAATGGCTTTAAACTTAAGACAACTGACTGGTCTGGTCCAGTACATGTATGTTATTTAGTGCCTGGCAAATGAAGTAAAGTGCCTTGCTCAAATGACACACTATGGTAATCAACTTGATCCAGTGGTAGGATTTAAACTCAATACCATGTCAATTGCATGCTTGGCACACTTACCACTGAGCCACTGCAGCTTCCAGCAGAAAGGAAAGTGGTGGAAAGAAAAGTGTCGTGGTTCGATGAAAAAGCATATACAAATGATACTTTTCAAGAAAGGCAAGAGACAATGAGATGTGTATTCAGGGGACACTTCATTGATGTATATGATTGAAAAATCTAGAAAAGTGGCATCGGTATGATGGGACATTTTGCTGTGTTCATCCCTGTGTTATCTTATACTTACACATGGCTTTCAAACCAGGCTGCACAGAAGTCATCCACTTGTCCCGTGGCTACAGCTGCCTGATGCAGCAACTCACTGTCACAGCAGTCATATTTCAGGAACTCGTAGCAGCAGAAGTTGCTACAATACTGTGCAGGGTGGTCTCCTGTCACATCGGTATATGCCTTACAGCACTCTCCAGCATTTGCCAGGCCAGCTTAAGGAACAGAAATTAAAGAATAAAGGTTCTTTAAACTAATGAGAAAAAACATTTCATTCTTTTCTTGTGAACACCTGTCTTTTTATAGAATATATAGCAGAATCCCACAACACACACCATGGGTCTGTCCCAGTATTATTCGCTGAAATTAGAAAAGGTAAACAATCTGATATTGCCTGGTTGAAAGAGCTTAATGCAAAAACAATTAGGCAGGTGATCCAGGTTAGTTAGGTTTTCCCACCCAAAAGTGGGTAGTTTCGTAAATTGAGGCTATCATGTTTTTTTTCCCACCAATTATTGTTTAATAATTAAAGATATGGATATTTTTGTGAATTGGGTGTTTCAGGCTTGTGTTGTTCTTGAAACCGATGTGAGGCATACACACCTCCTATAGTTACTTTACGGTATTTAGTCAGTGAAATACCAATAGTTGGCTAGGAAGAAGAGCTAGCCACCCATATCAGCAGACACACAAGTTCATGGCAGGTACATGTAGAATATCTCAAAAACAGTCTGCATGAATTGCATCAATCGTTAGGGCAGAGTAATTTTCAAAATTATCACACAAGGAAAAAGCTTGCATTTGTACTGTGAGCATCACTGTGCCAGAAACGACATTAAACCCTGAAAAATGCATGTCTGAATTTGGGGCTGGAGTGCTTCCACTTCTTTCATTTCCACAGACTTGTCTGAGCAAATTAATGTTTTGAATTATCAGATCCTTCCAAAAATATTAATCTTTCTGACCTCACTGGCGTGATCTATTTTTAATGAATATTTATATCAGGCAGGCTGATGCAGCATTACATTTGTGCATAAAACTGTCCCTTGCACCTTAAAGGAAAATTTATATTTTATTAATTGGTGCAGCCAACCACGTTTTTTTTTTTCTTCAGTTTCTTTGAAGGTATGCAAGTAATTATTATGCAGCTTCAATATACTATCATCCTTTGTCTTTTTCTTCTGCTGTATAGAAGACTCAGTGCAGGGTGATGACTGATTTTGCAACTCCAAGTTGGAACAAAATTTCTGCTTAACTTACTAGGTACGGAAAATAATGGAGATTATAATGTATTTTTCTAGCTTTTCTGTTCGTATCAAGCTTGACTCTTATTTTAATTAACATTATTCATATTTCAGCACAGACACACAAAAAAACCATTGCACAACATGCTGTCACACATTGTTCAAAGTAATGTAACTCCAAAAGGAGCCGATACACTTCAGAAAAATCATAAAAATACTGTATTGAATGGTGAATGACATAAAAGGAAGTGTTACAAGTACTGATAGCATGGTGAATGACACCAATAAAAGTGTTGCAAGCACTGATGGCATGGTGAAGGACACCAATGGAAGTGTTGCAAGTACTGATGGCATGGTACATGAATAGAAGTGTTGCAAGTATTGATGGCAGCATCTTGTGGGCCATATTACAGAGGAGAAGAATAATTTAACTTCATGACCCCAATGTAAAGTTCACATCAGTGATTCATATATTACCCTTAAGCCAAAAGAAATGCATCAATGTTATGTTTATATCTTGAGAATTCAAGGGTCAATAAAGAAAAGTTTAACATAAATGGAGAATGTGTGAAGCATCATAGCCAAACAATACAAGGTACAAATATGAAACTTGAGGTTTATACTATATGCATGTACAATTCTTGTTTATGGTTCACAGTCCTGTAAAATGAACTTGCACGTAATTTCCTGCTGCACTGCTTCTTTCAATTGCTATACTAGATTTTCTTTGTACCCAAAATTTTATTTCCACAAGGAAGTGTATCAACAATTCTCTTCAAAAAGTGTAAGTTGAAAAAAAAGATAGCGAATCATTCTTTCCTATTCATATTCTAATTGCTCGAGGCAAAATTAGAGTTGCTCTGCTTTTAGCAAGTGAAGGTAAAGGCACATGCCTTGTCTTTCATGGATTCTAACAATATGAAAATATTTTCACAACCATGGGCTTAGTTCATAAAGTTTGTTGGAGTTAACAATACACTTTTTCCACTGAAACTTAGTAATGAAAAGTGCATCAGTATCACTTGTTTGTTTTTGTGGGTTTTTGTAGGATTCAATTTGCATGGTATAAAATTTGGATTAATGAATCTGTCATACCGATGGAATAAACAGCGTGAACCTTATCCAGATACTCATTCTGATCCAAGCACACAAGAGACTGGCTTTAATGAACAGATCAGGCTTTCACAAGAGTTGTGTTTGTGGTATGCACTTACTCTAAACCAAGCAGTTGAAATACTTCCTATCTTTTAATATCTGTCCTATACTTTATCTTTATTATTTATTATCATTTTGTAAACTCCAAAAATCACGGAGTCAAGTGAATGGGAGTCTCAGTAGAAATAAATTCTATGGAGACTATATATATAAAACCTGTCTTGAAAGACCACTGCTATGTCAGACCACCTGTTTTGAGAGCTTGAGAGACCATATTCTCAAATTGTAGATATTTCAAATTTATTGATTATATAGTGTTATGACCTGTTATGAGAGACCACCTGTCTTGCAAGACCATACTTTTTGGCAGAAGGGGCAGTCTTTCAAGACAGGTTCTGTAAGATTGGCAGGGTTGTTTACAATCTCATCTCTTCCAATTAGCTATAATGTGGTGATTACCCATTACAAAACAATAATGAAAGGTTAGGAACTGGTTTTTATGTCCAGCTAAAATTACTTCTAAAGCACATTATTTACTCAACTGTGTGATGGCAGATGGTTATGTTTTACTTTCATTGTTATGTTTTACTTCTAAGGCACAATATTTACATACTGTGTAATGGCACATTATTGTTTTACACTCTAGACAACCTTTCCTACAAATAACTGGCTCTAAAATAGAAAAGTTTTATCAATGACAACTAAAACAACATCTCACATTCCCTCACCATTTTAATTCCAAAATCTGTTCTTGACATTCAAGCAACATTATAAAGGAATTCTGCTAAAATCATGAAACTATGATGGTTAAAATATGACAAGAAGCGACAAGCATCTCAGGTTGCATGCATTTTTAAATCACTGAATAAATGAAGGCAGTCATAACTCAAAGTATACACAATAAAATGCCTTCTTTTGCAAAGTAGTAATTTTTCTTTGAAAAAAATTAACATCATTAGTTTTACATCAATTCCTTTATACTATCTTACCAGATAAGCCTGTGATATGTACAAAAAAACTTGTGACAGAAATCATTTGAAACAAAAGCTAGCTGGGGATAGTTTTGTGAATTGGCTCCTATCAAATTTCCTAATGCTAGAAGGTGACCTTTTCTGCCATTATTGTTTAATAATCAGAGATATGGATATATGTATGACCAAAGTGTTGTTGATGTGAGGCGTGTACACCTCCCATAAGTACTTCACAGTTTAAGTTGTGAAAAACCAATAGCTGGCCAGGAAGCAGAGAAAGCCACCCATAGCAGTCGACATGCTGGGATGAGAGCACACAGAAGATCTCAAAAACAGCCGAATAGCAACTAGCAAGCTGTTTAGAAAACAAAACTTTTTTTTCCAAAATTATCACGTAGGAAAAGGGCTTATATCTCATATAAGGTTTTCCTATGGGACAAATACCCCAAATTTTAAATGTTTCAATTTCACATCAAATTAGTTATGGGTCAATGATCTAGTATCCCATCTTCCTTAAAATCAAAGTTGGAAGATAACTATCAGGTTTTCTTTCAAATTATTGATTGTCAGATCATTGCAGTCATTAACTTGGAACTCGCGTAACTGGACAAGCCAATCTGATATTTAACTGATGATTTCTTTTCATATCAGGATAATAATTAACATAAATCTATTACATCTACATAATGAATAAAAGCAGCATCAGCATCTGTATGGTTAAGATGTGTATAAAATTGTCTATTTATCATGTACTTGTCATCCATCAAGTAACAACTTCAAGCATTACATTAGGAATTTACAAATATTCTCATACGACACAATTTCAAAGTATTTTTTCTTAAAGATGTGACATTTGCAATTTGCACAAAACAACTAAAGATACATCATTGTTTCTTGTACCATTAAACTGGTAATAAAACTGTATTAAGGCAGAAAGTGTAACCCATATAAGAAAGACAGGCAAACAAAATTTTATTTCTATTAAATAATTAAAATATTTGGGAGCCAGCAATTGACAGGTTTGGTGCTACACCATATCAGTTGTAATATTTTGCATTCAGCTTCTTCACTGCCCCTTAATTTGCCAACACAAATTTGGATGCCAATCATAATTCTGATGTAATCTAAAAATAAATACTTATGTACAATGTATTAATTATTTAGTATGTTGGGTCTGTAATATGTTAGTATATGTACTTTAAAATACTGATATAGTCCTATATTTATATTTTGTTGCAATATTTTCATTTGCAATATGTAATAATGATTCCTTATGCATCACTTGACTTTTATGTATGCTTACTGGCATGCCAACTTGCTTAGGGTGACTTCTGAACTAACTAAGAACTTAATGTCAAGGAAACTTTTTGGTCTTTATTGTTGATCTGACGCTGCAGTTGATGTAAAGTCTCTGGACAGTACTCAATCTAAATCTGTTCAGAATCTGATTTTAAGCAAAGCAGTGTTACATTGTGTAACTTTCCTAGACAAAAGACAAGAATCATATTACTAAGACTGCCAATTTTGATCCATAAATGTTACACGAATTGCTCATACGTTAATTAGAAGTAACAAAATTATACAAAATCATTAATTAGAAATGTGGCATTTATTTCAGTTTAATTATGTGCATGTGAGTGCTCTCCTCTTAAAATAACTATACACAAGAATCACTACAGAGTAAATAAGTTTTACGACTTCCATTTTTGTTCCATCAATGTTACATGATATGCACACAGGTTGGTCAGAAATAAAGATTCTGATTGTATTGCAAAAAGACCAAATGTCGACATGTCAACAGACAAAAGACAAATTATTTATGTTATAAATTTTTATGCACAAACTTGATGCTGCATAAAGTTTGTGCATAAAAACTGACCCTTGCATTCTGAGCAGTTCTTGCTAACCGATTAACAGGTTTTCCATCGGCAGCAAAAGTGGCAAATTATTCTGGTAAATCCACATCAACTATACAAACTTGCAAGGCTAAAATCCTTTAGATCTGGTCAAATCCAGAATAAAGTTTTTGAAAATAAGTCAACTTAACGTGTTCTTTTTTTTTTTTTTATTAATGAAGGTCATATTTGATGGTGAATCTCAATAATCTGAACAGGTTTGTTATTTTCAGTAACAGGCCTTACTGGATGGCATACTTACACCCTTGTGCAACTTGAAAGACCCCTACATCAGAATGCTGTCAAATTTGAACAAGAATTGCAGTAAATCATGCATTTTAATGCATTTTAATGTCACACCAGCATCAATTTTATTTATAAATCTCTCCTACATTCAGAAATCCACCCTCACCCCCATTTTCAAAACAGAGGGGCTGATTTTCTCACATACATTTGCAGTTCTAGAACTTACCCTGCTTTATACAGACTTAAAGACCTAATAATGTATCCTTGCCTTAAATATTTACAGCATATTTTCTGTTTCTATTTTCATGGTGTTTGTTTTTTAATTTTGTAATAATATCATTATATATGTTTTTTAAGTGTTGTCAAATGTTGTAAAGCGCTTAGAGCTTCTAAAGATTAGGCGCTATACAAAGTCCTCATTATTATTATTATTATTATACCTGCAATACTGAATAGTTCTACATGTACTGTACCAAAAAATGACTGCAAGTTTAGGTCAGGAGCTGAGTGCCTAATTTAGGTGTTTCCATGTAGACTTGATAACTTTTAAAATTCAAATTTAGATTCTATTTACTTATATGTATACTTAAGTCAGGAGTGCTAAGTACCAATGAAACAAATAAGCTAGCTATCTTGAGTAGATAACAGTGCCCATAATTTATTATTATATTCCTGCAGTTCTTTGAGCTAGTGCACATAAAACACCAACATTGCGACACCATATACACATAATTTTTATTCTTATTATTCAAGAACTCAAACAATGCAGAATAGGTTAAGCAGTGATAATAAAATGATTGAAATGGGCCCCATCTCCATGCCTTGTGTTAAGGCAACACATCACTGTGCAGCTTGTATCAAGTACATATATGCATTTCAAGAGTTAAATACAGAACATTGTATCCATGATAGACTCACCCACTTAAATCTTGCCAAAATTTTGTACAATGAATGCACTTAGCTAACTTAGGACTTGACATCTAACACTAACTTATCAGCACCTAAACCTTCTGATTATGTAATGATAGCCTGCAAGAAAAGTACAAATACCAGATTGATGGAATTCTGAGCATACATGTACAGTATTGCAACTGACTGACATCTGATATCAGGATGGCAGATGGATGGGGTGACAATTTAATGGTGGAGGGGTTGGGAGAAATATTACATACAGGCTAATCAATGTAAAATTGAGTGACCATTGATGGCAGTGGATACAGAGGTAGCAGCACAGTAACTGTTTCCTCATACTAATTAGGAATTTACATTATCCAATTTTGCTTATTAACTAGCGGTGTATGATACATAGCTCTGACTTCCTTTTCTTACACTTGCACAATTTTTCATGTGTAAAACATACATAATAACTGCAAAATGTCTATGCTGTTTGCAGGTCTCCCAGACCATTTTTATTTTTCAAAATCATTGGGATTCTGTGTAGTATTTGGCCCTAGAATATGTAAATCATAAGTGGTATAAATACATACTACTGTTACCAGTGGAATACAATTTTTTTGTCTGCTTATGCTACAAGTCACTTGCAGCAATGTATTGTTGACAATGTCATCATCATTCATTACTGATACAACTTAATGCATAGCAAGGTATGACATACATACTCCTCCTGGAAATAACAATATAGTCCACAACAACACATTGGGGGGGGGGGGCAAAATGAATGGGAAACATGCCTGCAAGTCATAAAGTTGGTCTTTCTGTTGTAACTTTGAAACTGGTGGAACAAATATGACATACAGAGTATATGCCTAAGTTGAGTCCAACTGTAAAAACAGAATCTGATCTGACATTGCATAATGTGCTGGCAGATCAGGGTCTATGTTGCATGTTCTACTGATTACTCCTCATAAACTGCATACAACCAGATCTGCCAGTACATTATGTGATGGCAAATCTGCATCATTGCATTTTTCCGCTGGATTTGACTTGCGAGTGCCTATGGTACAAGTATGACCCAGTGAAATCACATTATATACATCCAAGCTTCCAAAACTGCTCTACACCTGTGGCTCAAATAAATTTGTACTGGCACACTGCCAGACATTTGTAGTATCATTTCATCAGCTGTGCAACATTTGCTGAATTCTGCATCATCTATCTACCATTGTATCTATGCAAATTATAAGAGTTTGCATATTTCAATGTCGAGTCATTTCTTGATATACATGTGCAGTGTTACACCTAGAATTTGAAAGGCAGGGAATACTGTGTAACCCTGTCCCACATATTTTAAAGGGACACAGAAAATAGTTGAATGTACTAAAAATGCACTAATGACACAAAATAAAACTTAGGTAATCTTGTTTTCTTGATATTTTTTGGCAACACTTCCTTTGTTGTTTGCACTGTACTTAGTTGTTTGCACTGTCTGTCATCTTTTCTATGGACACTTACATCAATGTAAAAAACGGTTTTATCAACTGCTGATGTAAATCACGTAAAACAATAACATGTTTGAATATGTAATTATTTTTTGGGGTGTGTGTAAAACTAATTTTTTAATTATGCATTACTTACCTGATGCTACTGTTCAGCTAACCTATTTTTGTGCTGAAAACTCGTCTGTTCAAATTATGAATACATCCTCCAACAGAGGAGAGAAAAGTCAGTACAGTGAAACCTGTTATGAGAGACCGCCCCTTCTGCCAACAAAAAGATAGGTGGTCTTTCATAGCAGGTTTGTACAAAAATACCAGTTTCCAAGGTCCAGTTTCAGAACAATTTCAAGAAAAATAACCACAATCACTGTACATATATTCAATTCTTTATTAATAGTTGTTGCTAAAATATTGTATGCATTCATCTAAAACAAAATTATATTGTAATAAAGATATACTTCTATCATTAAACATGAAATCACATTTACATTTGAAGATCACATATTTTAGCATATGAAATCGTTTCTGAATTACTTGTTTTCCTTTATAACAACCAAAATTTGTTTTACCGACGTTTAAACCGTTTTTTGCGAGTGGTCTGCACTTTTTCACTTCTTTCAGTTACAATAATTATTTTCTCCAGCCTTAAAATTTGTCTCTTTTTAGTTGGAGGTTCGTCCATTGTTATTAAAATTCTAGGTGTTAAAATTATTAGTGCTCAGTTGTAATATCGAACATAAAGACGGTGGCTGTGGGGAAATATGAAAAATCTATACATGTGCATTGCATGTCTAACATTTAATGAAATAAAAAGAAACAATTATCTCACTCAGAAACAGGACCATTTACTCAGTGACAAAATTCAACAGCTTCATTCAAAGATAACATACAGGGATTAACTCTATAAGCAAAGTGTGTAACCCAGTTGCACCAACTTTAATAGACGACAGCTTTGTGATTGGTATGTCATCACTTAACATGGGGGGGGGGAACACACATCACAAGTCTTGAGCACTATCAATCGAATCTCGCAAATGATTCTCTCTTGCTGGTTTAATAGACAATGACCTTATTCACCCCCGGCAATACCGATTAACTCGAGACAAACAATATACCCAACCACTACGTCAAATTTGACACTTCAATGGCATTTCATGACATGTACATTAGCCTGGTTTACGGACTATAGCATCTATCACTGGTAGCAACAATCCTTTTTTAAATATTCTTTTGATATTTGTTTTTGATCAGAACAATTGATACTAATCAAGTGGTCGTTGTAATAATTGATTACATAAAGGTCACTGGTGTCTGTCAGTTCTCGCGATACAGTCGTCATAGGGATACCAGGTCCTACAAAGGCCGGGAAGCAGGTTAATTACAGGAATAATTAGTCTGGTTCCCTGCTTTGTATGCTTTCTGACTTCCTCACCCCTATATGAATAATGGAGAACAACACAAGGAGTACACGAAGCAGGGAACCAGACTAGGAAACAATCTCCATATACTTTCGTTTGGTTTACGACAGAAACTATAAAACACTACCAGCCTAGCAAAAAAAAAATCAGATATCGGTAGCCAGCCTATTTTTTAAATTTTTTTTTTTTTAATATTTGGAACGGTATGAGCGGTCGTTCTTACAGGGATTAAACAAAGGTTGGTGGAGTTTATCCTCGTTTTTTGCGATGCGGTTGTTCATAGCAGTGTCGAAATGCACATTTTGCCAAGATATTGCGGTCGCTGGTAGCGTTCAGCAGGTGGTCACTCATAGCAGAGAGTTTATATAATAAAATCGATCCGTGCATTACGATTGTGGTTGTACATGACAGGTGGTTGCTCAAGACAGTTTTTACTGTATGACCTTTTGCAAACCACTCTGTCACATGGTCATCCACTGAAGGTATATTTTACCAGTCATCTTTTTCACAGA
This sequence comes from Megalonaias nervosa, assembly GCA_016617855.1. Taxonomy (NCBI): domain Eukaryota; kingdom Metazoa; phylum Mollusca; class Bivalvia; order Unionida; family Unionidae; genus Megalonaias; species Megalonaias nervosa. The sequence continues at coordinate 40,362 of JAECUM010004734.1, read as the reverse complement.
TTACGATTACACAAGACATCAAAGCAGGGTGAGTGGAGGCCATTTGTAAATAGCAACAGGTAATTATTGCATAATTAAAATTAGTTTACCACCCCACCCATCCAAAAAAACTACATTTTAATAGCAGTAATTCTTATCTTGTTGCTTCTGCGTAGCTGAATTTGTTAGTCAGGTGGGTAGGCTGATGCTCTCATCAAACTAATCAAAAACAGAAATTAAAATGTACACACTATACAGACAGGTCCATCTATACAAGATTGATGTCTCTAAGCCACTTGCCTTCACTCTGTTGTTAGTAACCAGTGGAAGTAACAGCAGGAAAAGGTAGTATGGGAATGCCAAAACAGCTGCCTTCACGACTTCCTCTGAGAAGGAATGATTAATGTAGGCCAATGAGGTGAGAGGAAAGGGTGGGTCTGAGAGAAGGTGTCACTGCCACTGCTTCTGTTTCAAACTCATTTGAGTCAATGAGGATAGAGGGCATCATCACCATCATAGTCTAGTACACTCCAAGGCAGAGAATAGCTGGGCGTCACTATGTCTATTGGTAGAGGGGGCAAAGAAGCACTCTTCTCCATGGTCCAAAGTTCAGCACGAGTTTCAAAGCAGAGATAAGAACGTCTGTCTACCCTGGATGATGTTACACCTTTAGCCTTCAGAGTGGAGGACACATAGTGAGGTGATGGTGGGACACGAGCTGCAGCATCACCTAATCTATGAGGGTAAGGTCCAGTAGCCCATGAGGACATAATGAACCAAGGGTTCTGAGGTGGAGTGCCCCACATCCTGTCAGTGTTCATTTGCATGACTAGGAAATAGGGACACCAATGCCATCACCATCCTTAGCCAAAGTCTTGTGGGTAGACTCCAAATCCCGCACAGGATGGGATAGAAGAGGGGGAAAGGGGATAACTCAGCCCATACCCTGACCCATACTATTAGGCCAACGAGTGATAGAAGACCTCGTATCCAAGTGATTTATCACACTGCATAATGGGTGCAGTGTCTCATCTCCGTAACAGGAGCATGAAAATTGTTGTGGTGCTCTACCTCTGTAATAGGAGGGTGCAACCCGCTGTCGCAGTGCTCCACCACTCCAACGGGAGGGAGAAACCCACTACCCGAGGCATACACACTGTTCAGAATGTGAAAAGTGTTCATCTCCATCTCTTCCCTACAGGGAGAAGTCAATCAACTCCTAAAATGTCTAGTCCCTCCATCTAGAGGGACTTCATAGGTCGAAAAATGTTAGTTCCGGCAAATGAAACTGTAAACAAAATCTGTAAAAATCCGAAGATGAGTGCGAGCGAAGGTTTCCACCCTCAATATGTATAACTGGAATCAAGCAGATTCCAGGTGCTAGAAGGGCCATAAATTGCAAAAAGTTCAATGATTTTTCCATGTGCACAAGTGAGCCCTTCTTGTGGCCACACTGCCCCTCAGACTGTCCAGACATTATCCTGTAATAAAGAATGAATGAATGTCACGTTAAATCACTTGTTGTTGCCGCAAAACTCACCTGCCTGTATGCAGTGTCATACTGTGTGCAACCCTGTGTATGCACTAAGAACACCATATGCATTAAGTAAACAATAGAGTGGACCTTGTGGAAATTACCTGCAGTTTTTCATATAGAAAAATAAGATATTTCACCTGTGAACATCTTGAAGAAACATGCAAATACATACATAACGTCAATGCAAGCATGGGCAAACATTACAAATATACACTATGAAATTGAAGATAGAGAAAACAATGTCCTTAACGTTAGGCAAGGCCTGTTGTTATTTTTCTTAGAACACAGGCACTTACCTGTATCACACTGTATATATGTAATGAGCGTGTGCTCACCCCAAAAGGATGGAACATGCGGCAGCCTCAGAAGCCCTTTAAAGAACTAAGTTCTGAAGGGGAAAAGGTTACCATACAGTTTCCTTAATAAAACAGAATGGACAGTTGTAACATCAAAACTAATTAAAACTGCTGATGGAAACCACTTTTATTTGCAGTAAGTTGCGACAGGCATAATTTCTCTGGTTATGGTTTTGGCAAAGTCTACCCAGCTGGCGTCCATGAAAAAGAAGGACAGATAATTAATATCAACCTTCTGAGCAGTGTGCAATAGCTCATACTGACTTTTCTCCACTCTTTGGGAGACTGTATTCATATCGAACGGATGGCGAGTTTTCAGCATGAAAACAGATTAGCTATGCAATAGCGACAGCATATGTGATTGCTGCTATTAAAATCTGGTTTAATCAAGCTCCACTATGAAATTTTCTGTTCCAGATCCTGCTCTCATTTAATTTCCCTGTTCATCTACTGTATACCAGCAAAGTTGAAAGTTTTGATTACCAGACATGTTATTTGTAGTTTTAGTGCCCTTCAGGGTCACTGCACCATATGCTTAGCCATACGACTTCCAATCAGCAGAAACTATATTTTCACTGATAGAAGTACCAAGATTTCAGTGTTGTAATTACAAATAGGTAAAAATGTTTAATCAACTGCCACATAAACCAGCAATTCATTTAGTTTGTAAAACTTTACCAGAAAATGGCAAAGCTGAAAACACTTCAAATTTTTTTGTACACCACCTCTATAAATGTACATGAAGGCACATGCACAGGTGTCTTAATACAAGTGTTTATCTGTTCAAACCATAGTCGTCACTGATGTTATGGACAAGTAAGTGCAACTTTACAACTACCGTATTTACCATATATATTGGGAATCAATAAAATAATTATTTTTTTTCCTATCCCAGAACTTAAGGTGAAACTTTTTTCACCTAAGTCATATGTCCCAAGACTTAAGAAACGAAATAAATTTGTGTTGAATTTGCACACGCCCCCCCACTGCATGAAAGTTGTATGGCTATATAAATCTTAAAATGGATAGTAACTGCCACATTACAGTTAGCTATTGCTAGTGTCAACAATGTATATTAAATAAAAGTAAGTAAGCATTTGTTTTCTTTTTTTCCAGATGAGAAAGTGCAAACCTGGGATGGACAGGGGTTAAATCTGAGGGAGACCAGATAAATACTGCATGTGATCTTGAGCTCAAGGTACAACACTGCCTAAGTAGCTGAATAAAGTGTCAAGTGCCGATCCTTTCAACAGCAAGATAGCATTCATTACACTTAGCAGCCACAATGTTATAGCTTGTACCTATCTATGCAAGTACATGAATCACCCAAGAAACATGCCATCAAAAATTCTATCAGTTTAGCAAAGGCAATTTTAATTCAATGAGATGAGAAGATAGCAAAGGCAATTTTAATTCAATGAGATGAGAAGATTAAAGCACCTTTGCAAAATTTCAATATTTAAACAGTCCTGAAAATAAAACTGGCAATGAAGCTAACTGGAAAATAATAAAATCTTTACTAAAGCAAAGCATACTGGCAGTAAAAGATTAGGAACAAAATGGAAACTGTTATGTGCTGAAATGAAAGAAATGTTACAAATTCACATAACATTTCTGTTAACAACTTGATTGAAAACTTACTTCAGATTCAAAATCATTTTGGAAATGCATCAAGAGCCAAAAAGCAAGACTCACAGGGCTTTCCTCCACTTAAGACCAATATCAAATTAGTAGAAACTGATACAAAAGCTGAAACGATGAAGATGTATATTTCCAAAAGTACCAAAAATGAATAATATAGTAGTAATATGTTTAGGATTTCAGAAGTTGCTCATAGTTCAAACTCGTCAAAAGTTTGTGGTCAGAATGACATATATCCCCAAAAATTTGAGGATATATCTTCCCAGCATTGCTCACAAACCTCCTTTAACAATCACTGGATGTTTGCAATGGATTGGTCTGTAGCAAACATATGGCCGCTGACAAGTTTTCAATCATATCTAATAAACAACATGCCTTCTAGAAATTACACAGCTGCGAAGCACGACTTTATTGATGATAGGGCTAAACATTTAGATAAAGGGCTCCAAACAGACAGTTTTGTATTTGAAAAGGCTTTGACACTGGTCCTCATGAACAGTTCACGAGTCAATTACTTCATGATGGAATTAAAGGCAAAACTATGCAAGACAGACTCTTTTCTCTGTTTCCTATAAGAATGTTCGGTGATAAATGGTTGTTGGTACAAAGCAGCTTCTGGAGTACCTCAAGGCACAGTGCTCTTCTACAAGCAGAACGATCGAAACGGACTCGGAAATTTGTTTCCTTGCAGAGGACTGTATGGCAAGTATGGCCTCAAGAAGGGCCTTTGGACACTCACCTTGACTGTCTCGCATGCTTAAAGTATTTAAGGTGGAGCACCAAGAACAAGAAAAAAAATAGGAGCACTGCACAGTCTTGTTGCTCCCTTCAGTTAGGGAGGTGGAGCACTGCACAAGCCTGTTTCTGTCTGAAGATAAGGAGATGGAGCCCCAAACAAGTGTGTTACTCCCTTTTGATAAGGTGGTAGAATGAAACAAGTGTTGCTCACTCCAGGTAAGGTGGTATAGCGCTGCACAAGTGCTGCTCTCATCTGTTAGGGAGGTGGAGCATTGCAACAGAGTTGCTCTCTCCAGATAAAGAGGTGGAGAACCGTACATGCATGATGCTCTCTCCTCTTTGGGAGGTGGAGCACTGCACAAGCATGTTGCTCTCTCTAGATAAGGTGGAGCAATGCATCTCAGGGTCACTGGTCCTGTATACCTTGCATGTAATACTGGATCCAGCCCCCATTGTTCAGGTGATGATGCATCTTGTGTGCCACCATCAACCCCTCACCAGGTCACATCGAATTGGAAGGTTAAGAGGGTTTGTATCATCCAGGAAAGACGGATGATCCCGTCTCCCCATTCCTTACCACCTGAAATTGTGGGACATGTGTCAATGCCTTCACTGTTATAACTCGACACATAAGACTTACCCATGAACCAAATGTATTATTTTGACAAATAAGAGTGCACCCTAACCCCTAAAGGGTGGGATATATGATAACCCAAAAGGACCATTCCAGTTTCTCGTTACTAATTACTTAAAAATGGCATGGGTTACAAAAGATGAGGTAGATGAATATGACATTAGATGAAATACAGCTGATGGGAGAACCAAACATTGTTTAAACTCACAACAGTTTTTCTCTGGTCGTGATGTAAATGAGAGAACTATCATCTTGGCATCCTTGGAAAAGACGACTTTCTGCAAAAGTGCAGTGGATACACAAGTGTAACAGTGTTGGTTGACAATTCTCCGCTCTGTAAGGATGTACTAACATTGAACAGATGGGATTTTTCTATGTGAAAAAGTAATATTCTACATAATAACAAGGGGTAATATATTGCTGCTATTAAAATTAGTTTTGCACCTTCCACCTTACCACCACCATTTTACTACATTTTACAAGTAGTAATACAACACCTGTCACTACTGCCTTGCTGAATCTGCCAGTTCAGAGGGAGGCTGATGGCTTCAAGAAACTGGTAAAACTAATTTACTTACCATTACAGTAGAAGTATTCACTATTACAATCTGACAGAAGGTTGGGCCACTTCTTGTGCCATTGATTTTATGTCTAACGAGAACATGCCTTTGCTCTCATGCACCAAAGACTTAAATTAAACAAAGAATGTGTTTGGCTCTCAAAACATCCTCCAATGAAGAATGCTTAAAATAGTCCAAGATAAATGCAATAGATCTGACTGCATGGCTTCAATTCTCACGAAAGGTAAGCACACGGAGGACAATCCAAGATAGATGGTGGATATTGAAATATCAGATGATCCTGTGACAGGCAGAAAGAAATGCTTCTAAGCTTTCCTTCTCTTAAGTTGCTAGATAGTACCATAATACTCTAACTGGGCTGAGGAGCCTATCCTAATCATCCCCAGCAAGGACACAACTCTGACTGGGGATCTCAACAGGAAGTGGAGCTAATGAGGGAAGCTGGTTCAATGCCAGCAACTCAGGTTCACAATTAAGTAAAAATATCTCGTAATTACGGATGAACAAAATGCAACCTTTCTCAACAAACAAGGCATAAAGCTCAATCCTCCTCACTGATGCTTAGGAGATCAGAAAAGACAGTTTTATGGGTAAGATTCTCAAAAGAAACTTAGCTCAATGCTTCATGGTTGGGATTCTGACAATGTCCGCAAATTGCACAAGAGTCTATCTCATCATCAATGAGTGATATACCAATCTATGCATCTTAAAATACTTGACAACATTCAAAAGATGAGGGCCCTACCCAACTGACAGATCCTTAGAGAATTTGCACATGTTAGACCGGGTGGCAGTACAGCCCAAAATAGTGGAGACCAAACATTCTCTCTCTTCAAAATGAAGGAAAAGAAAGTCTTCCACTCAAAGGGGACAGATAGGATCAATGGGTTTCCTACTGCACCAATGACAGAAGATTCTCAACTCTGCACTATAAATCCTGAAAGTAGGCTGCCTCTTAGCTAGGACAATGCAACTTTGGTCAAAAACTGGTCCTGCTGGATTGTTCATTGTTATATGAATCAAGCATGAAGGTGGAGAATCTGTGGGGTGCTGTAAGCAGAGATCCACCGTGTTGTGACAACTACTTGAAACTCTCTTGTAATCTCCTGGGCTTCATCTACCAACAGACCAAGATCACTGAACCACAACCATTGCAGCCACAGCAGGGCTACCAAAACAAGTCAAGAGGTGGAGGTAATGACTGTGGAGCACTTGCAGAATCATTCTGAAGAATAGGAAGGCATAAGTGAACAGACAATCCCACTTTAGGCTGAAGATGTTCACTGCCAGGCCTTCTGATTCTGGACTGGGGAGACGTAACAGGGAGCTCGTTTCTTACTTTCATCAGAAACAAGTTCACTAGCGGTCTCCCTCACAGGTGGAAATGCAAGTCTGCTACCTCCTGGTGCAGGGACCATTCCATCAAGACCACTCAGCCACCGCTGGACAAACTGTCTGCTAAGATATTCCTCTTGTCTGGAATATGGTAGACTCGGAGCATGATCTCCTCCACAGCTGCCCAAAAAAGTAAGTTCCAAACTTCCATACAAAGAGATTAGACATGTGTACCTCCTTTTCTCCCGAGGTACACTATGTGTTGTCTTCATCAGAGACCAAGACAACAGCTCCATATTTAGCTGATGCTCCCCAGCAGGGCTACGAGTACTGCTCACATTTCCAAATCACTGATGTTGAGGGTAGCTTCTTCCCAGGACTGCAAGTCAGGAAGAATTAACCATTCGGACTCTGCTTTATCTTCGTGTATATATGCATTTTTGGCATTTGAAAATAGAATTCACACAGTTTCAGCTTTCTATAACTTTTGAACTAAATGATCCATTTAGGTCAAGGCTCCATTCAAGAGAGCTGCACAAAGGTATCATAAAGACTGCTGATTGGCAAAAGAACTGGTGAATATTTCTAAGTTATTACCCCAAGTAGATTTCAACCAATCAGCTGCTGTCTCAACATTCCCTGCTTTATAAATTGATTACAACAGCATGTATTTTGTGAAAGTTGGTGGGAATCAGTTAAGATACATAAAATACTCGTTTCAAATGAAAGTTGGCAAAATTTCTCTTGTGAAAAGTAATTACATGCTTACAGATATATCTGCTTGCACCCTCCCTTTAGAATGATCAAGTACCAATAAAGATTCAGTCTTAAAATATCATTAACATGGTGCAATTGTAACACTGATTGACCAGATTCGAATATTATAATTGCAAAGTTCTGACTCATAAAAATCTGTTAAAGCTCATTAAAATGGAAACTGCAACACTATGTGCATAATATTTACCCATTTCACTATTAAGAATACCTGTCTAAAAAAAAAGGAAAAATGAAGTAATTTCCCGTTCATGAGTGAAAACAATCAATTTATGCATAGGTTATTTATAACTACTGTGCATTAAATGTCAAGTGATACTCAACAGCAGTGTTTGTTAAGAGTAGAAAATACACTCAGATTTATTCTCCAGGTGCATACTGCATCAACTCAGCCTAAGGTCAAGTACGCAGATAAATTTCATTTGGCCTAGCCAACTGTTACGGGGACTGATAAGAGGACGAGTAGTTTTCCTGAGCCGCCTTCACAACACAGAACTCTGAAAACTGCACCTAGCCAAGGTATCATCAATATCATGCTGCTTTAAGGATGGCAACAGCTGTTATATAGAACTCTGTTTTGGTCTACAGTGGAAAGATGTTATGTATATTTAACTTATCCTGTGTGTTTGACCTTTGACTGAGGTGGAGTTTTGGCCTACCTGACTATTGTCATGTAATGTCTACCTGGATTTGTGTCCGGGTTAAAGGTGGTAAACAAAATATTTACTAAAATTTAAGTTCAAGGCCTGACCCTGTTGAAGAATTAGTGAATGTTTCCGTTAGAAATCACAAGTTTTGAAAATAAAATTGCATCATAGGTCAGGTGACAATCTGTATATAAAGGAGACTAGATAAACAATGAATAATTCTGGTTTCAAATCAGTCTTTGGGAATCTATGATCAGAATTTTTTTATGTGTTCTGATTTAATTTGAGAGGAATAATTTTTTAAATTGTTCACTGGAATTACAAAGTGCTCAATGACATTTTGGTCGAAAACAATACCTTATGATTACTGTGAATTCAAAGACATTCTGGATTTTATCACTGAGATATATCAAGACTATTGGAAAAACAACAAATTCAAGATTACCAGCACATCAGCACAATCAAGATTATTGGTATATTAGCACATTCAAAATTATTGGAACTCATTCAGAAAATTTTATACTTCTGGACTTGTGACAGAACATGTAGGATTAAATTATATTATGAGATTTAATTTACAATACTGTCTCTTTTGAATTTTCACTGTGTTCAACAGAAATAAATGGTTTGATGAATGTTACTAAACTTTTAAGTTTCACTTCTCTCTGTTGCTTATTTTTAAGGCCATAGAAGCGCAGCAATAGGTGACCTTCATTCAAGTCATTTGTGTTGCAGCTGCCTGTGCATTAATAGAACTCCCAAAATTCTGAATGAATCCAACCATACAATCATTCTGGCACCATTTTCATTCTGGACCAACTAGACGTCAGTGACAACTCCATGCTGATTACGACCATACATTTAGGAGTAGTACTAGTTCAACGTGGCCACGGAGGTATCCATACTGGTCCCCTGCGAGGCACCATTTTTATTTAGGACCAACTAAACCATTGGATGAATTTGTGTGAAAAGTTATATGACAATCCTCGAAGTAGCCGAGTAGGTATAGCAAACCGGAATTAAACTGAACTAAATGCGCAGTAAAATTAAGACAATTAACAACAAGACGTTGTGGGATCTAATTTCGAACCGCATGAATTAGGAACCTTATGTTAATTGGTTGTAGGAGGGTGCTATCTTCAGTTTCCCCCATTGTACTAACTGAATCAGATGCCTGTGTTTTCTACAAAGTGAGAGCGAGAAATAAATGATGAGCAGAGATTAAGTCACTAAAATGGCTGTCTCGCCTTGGATGCCCTTTTCCACAAATCTAAAATTTCAATTGATTTCTTATTCACACAACTTAAATCGGGCTTACCTGAAAGAATTACTGAGATGGCAACAAAGATAAATGTCTGCATTTTCTGCGTCGTGTCAGGAACTTCTAGTTTCGAACTGGTTTGCTACTAACACGTCTATGAGGTGTGACCTATCCTACTGAGAAGTGAGTTCAGCGAAAGGGGCCACACTATTTTCAGGAAACGAAGTTGTACTAGCTTGAATGGTGTACAACACATTTAGTTTCTCACCGGGGAATAAAATGGTCCCCACATTACACATAGCAGGTACTAAGCAGAGGGAGGCTGGTCAGATGGTAATCGACAATTTGATTTTCTGTGAGGTGGTTGATAGTCTGAAGATTTGTTTTGTTTTATTACTACCTTATAAATTTTACTAAATTTACTTAGCATCTGTTTGTTGTTTTTTTTATGTCGGATTTTTAAAAAAAATAAATAAGGTTGCACTCACTGTAAAGAGACATCGTTCGCGTAAACTTCAGGTGTTTCTTCGTCCAAAAATAGAACTTGACAATGTTGATGATTTCGCATTAATTTCTGTGATAATAGGAGACTATGAACTGATGATGCCGAGAGAAGATATTTTTAATAGACGGAAATTTATTTCCCTGAAAAAAAGCAGTTTTTATACGCATTTCTATAAAAAATAAATAAAGCAAAGCATTTGTTGTGTCATGAAATGTTGGTATCATCTCAATTAGTTACTGAATGAAAGTTTACGTTATAACGTCCCGCTCTCCCTTCTATCCTTTTGTTTGATGGTAAAGATGGATTCAGGCCTGATATCGATGTATTATGTATATTCAACATTTTGATAATATGGGCGAAGATATAGATGTCTGTATTGATTTGAATATATGTAACAACGGACGCTCATATAGATAAGAAGATAAAAGAGATCATTTAAAATATTGATGGAAAACAACTTAGTATAGAAAAACATGAAAGAAAATACAACCTTCCTTTTTATGGGGTGAGATAGAGAATGATCCAGGTGAAAACATCATCCGACTGGTCTAGGAAGTGCTAGAGAAAGATTTGGAGAAAGATAAACGAGTATAAGACATGTGAACGTACATAGTGCTCCTGACTGAAGATCCCGATCCAGCCCCCCCCCCCCCCCGGTAATTATATTCAGTTGCTGGAAAGATGGGGAATTGTCTTGTGTTGAAAACTTGCAAGGTTTGAAGAAGAGGATTGTGACAGACCCGCCATTTGCGATGAAAACAGAAAGAGGGAGGCTGGCTAAGGAAGCGTATATCATTCGAAACAAACAAGAACGCTCAAACAAGAATAAGGGGAAGAAAATCTAGATGTGTGGTTAGAAATAAGGAAGGATACCAGGGATAGTTGGGCGAAAAGAGTTTATTCGAATTTGACTAGTTAAATTGGAGGAGTCACAGTTAGATTTAAGAGTATTTGACAGTATTCTACAACAAAGAATTTACAGTCAACCCCTTGGACATATTTCTTTATCAGCAAATATAAATTTTAGCAAATTAAAGCAATGCTACTTTCAAAATTTGATCTATTTCTTGTTTTATTTTTATTTATATTTTTTTATTTTGGGATATTCTCTGAAAAATTTGAAATATATTCTGTGAATATTTTCAAATAAATTTCAGAAAATATAAGTTGAGAGTTAAAGTTTAATTAGGTTTTTGTATAGATTCGATGCGTAGACTATGAATATCATGGAGGAAGGCATAGACATGAACCAGGTGAACATGTATTTTGGGTATCTTTTTTTCTTTTTTGTATGGTCATGCTCGTGCCATGCACTTTTGGTTTCTTTCGTTGTGAATGCCTTTTTGTATTCTTTTGAGCCATTTTGTTTTTTTTAAAGCCTAACCTTTTGTTTACAATCAATACTTTTTATGATTTTGTTCATTCACATTTTCTTTTGGAAAGAACGGCAACAATCAAATGTATATGACCTCCTTTTTAAACAGTTACTGTAAAACTGGGGATGAAGAAAAAACCCTGCAAAATGAAAACGTTTCATAGCATCAAAAATCCAGTCAAGATGTCCCATGGTACTAAACTTTTCCTGTACTTTGATCCAGTTGTTATTTAGTCTCTTGAATTCTTCCTGTTTCTTCTTATTTTCCTTATCTTTTCTTTCCTTTGCCCATGTGGTCTTGATCTTTTCCACTTCTTCGTTCATGACTCTCCTCAAAAGACTGTCTGCTTTTTTAATGCAGTGGATCCCCTTATCACGCAGTTTAAGGGTGGGTAAGGGCAATAGAGGCAGGCCTCTGTCTTTTCTATAAAATCCACAGTTACCACCATCAAGTCCAAGGCCTTCTACAATAGTCTGTTAAGAGTCTAAGCTCCTAAAATAAGTAACAGAAAAGAGTGAATACAACAAGCTTTGTAAAATTTAACAAATAACTTATTTCCCTAGAATACAAAGTGAAAAATAAAAAAAGAACTTACGGTATTGCGAATTAAATCCAAAAATAATCCAAGAATTAAAGACACAAGTCCTAGTAATAAAAAGTCCTGAATAAAACTCAGTTCAAGTCCCGAAGAGATCCAACACTGAAGGCGTTGAAGTGTCTGTTATGGCCTGCGAAGTGCTGATGTGTCAACAGTCTCTTGTTGAATCACAGAAATATTATTCCAGGTTTGAATTCAGTATAAATTCCAATGGACGTCTTTATCCAAGAATTTTGTCAGAGCACTTTTGTTTTTCAAGAGAAAATAATCACTTGAATTCAATAATTTGAAGAAAATAAAATTCAGCCCACACAACTGGACACAACAGAATACAACTTAAAGTGCTAGATGTTAAAACACAACTGGTAAAATCCTCTCAGTCAAAAGATAATAATGTTCTCTGCTTGACCCCAGGTCACAAATTAACATTTTCTTAAAACAACCATTACCCAATGGAAAATAACCTTCTTGAATGATCTAATGAGCCTTGTTTATTTAAAACATAATACTCTATAAAATTCACTTTGGAATCCCCAAACCCTGACCCAAATCAACATGTTTACGCCTTCTTGTTTACTTGAATAATAATTTGGTCAATGAGCTCATACCCATAGAAAATAATGAAGCTATTATTAGTTGTTTACATAAATGAAATAATAATTTTTTTTTTTTAAAAAGTCAATCAGGTCAAACAGAACTGACTCAATTCTATACAAGGTCAAGTCCAGTAAACAATATTACATTACAATAACCTGTAATGGAATAAATTTTTTTAAAAAAAATGACAGACAACAATTAAATTGAATATACATAACTAGTCCCACTCTGCAGTGTTGATAAACTATCAATACTTTCATTTTCTTCTCTTCCTCCCACCATACCTCTTTGACAAGTTCCTTAGCATCTTGAATGGTTGACAAAGGCCTTCCTTGTCACGCACTGTAGAGTAGCTGGATATTTCCAATAGGTCGCTATCTTCTCTAAAACACACTCCACCTCCACTATCCAATGCCAAACATCTTTCAAATTATCTACGCAGCTCATGTTTGGTTGTTGATGAGTCAACGATGGGTAGCCAGACTGCGATTACGATTGCGATGTAAGATTAAGGTCGCTTGCGCCCTTATGGCATTTGCGACTGGTTCGTTCCCACTTAGTGAGATTATTAATTGGTCGAATGAATAGAAATGGGCCACCATCTACTCATATTTATGTATGAAAACATGCTTGTTTTATTATCATGTCTGGCCGTGGAAGAGGAGGCACAGCAACACAGCAGGCGCCCCGGCTCATACAGGGTTAAATATTGTCGCCTATGTAATTTGGAAATGTCTATGCGTTTTCCATTGATATAGTGAGATTGTTATATTACGTTATTTGATTATGGTCGCCTTCTCCCTTAAGGCATTTGCAACCGGTTTCTTCTCAATGTGTGGGATGATTAATTAGTCGAGAAGGTAGCAATGGAGCCACTACCCTTCGTTCTTTTGTATGCAATGCATACTTTTCAGTTGTAATGTCCAGGCGTAGAAAGAGAGGAAACAACGACGGGAGGGGCAGCTCCAGCGCCACAGCAGGTGCCCCAGACATCCAGGTATCTTGTTCTAATAGCTTCGTCTTGCAATTTTGAATGATGCTCTGTGCTTTTCTTTGTTTTGGAAGCAATTGGCCAGTTTTGCATTGTGTTTATTTATTTATGGGTTGTCGAGGCACTTAGTGTAGTGTGTTTATTCAGGGGCATTGTCGTAAGTTATTTTGGTTCCTCCTTGTGCGTGGGCATGACGATACGTATATACTTATTTGGGGGCCTAACACTGCTTGTTTACCTGTTTGTTTGCTTTAAAAAAAAATTAGTTAATGGTTCAAGTTGGTGCCACATTCTGCGGCGGGGCCTGATGGCCGAGGAATTAAGCCACCTGAAAGAAAGAATGAAAGGTGATGAAAGAATGTTTCTATATTAGATGTCATGGTGTGTTGGTATATCAATGTTTATGTGCCTCTAGAATTTAGTTCATTCTGTTTCCATTTGCATTGCCCTGATCAAATGCTTGCAACCTCAGCAGGACAACCCCGGGGTGGGTGGGTGTCAGGTCAAGCCTTCACAATCGGCATAGGGTCCACCGTATGAGCACCACACCCTAAGCGGTTGGTGTCCAGCTTACCTTATATCTTTCTATCCGACCGCCTGCCCCCCTCTCAAGGCCACAGCCGGTGCACTCATTTGTTCTTTGGCTATTAAATTAATTCTTTCTAAATGTTATGTGTATAAGGGGCTTATATTCTGTGATATTTACCTATTTCTTTAATAAAGTATATAATCGTTCTGTAGGTATTGGCCATATTACTATTTTTGCATTGCTCGATAAAGTTTGTGTAGAGCCAGGGGATTTTAATTGTCTTTGTTTTTTTATTATGGAAATTGATTCTCCGCTTGTAATGTTTCGGACAAATGTGGAAAATATGTTCCAAATCTTCTATGGGAGAGCAGTGGGGGCACTTAGTGTCCCTCGACCTATTGTCCTTCATATATTTGTCAAAGCTGTTTGCTGAAAGTGTTTTGCCAGTTCTAATTCTATTGAATATATTTGGGTCTACAAGGTTATTGATCATTGGGGCGTTGATGTTATGTATTGCATGCTTTTGTGATCTAAATAAAGTTCTCCCTTTGGTTCTTGTTTCATAATCAGTTTGCCATCTATTATTAATTTTGATTTTGATTTGACTGTAAAGCTCGTGAACACTATAGTGTATTTCGGCTATTGTTTCCTTTGTTAGGTATTCTTTAGCTTTTCTATCTGCTTGGTCATTCCCACTTAAGTAAATATGGGATGGGACCCACATTAGTTCCAGTGTTTATCCTTTTTCTCCAATGTTTCTGAGTAGTTGTTTAGCTTCTTGTAGAAAGTCATCTCTGCTCCTTGAGTTACCTGTTTTGGTAGATTTGACGACATTTAGTGAGCCCGTAACTATGAGGCTGTCTTTGCTAGATATACTAGATGTGTTGTAAATTCATTTTTAGGGCTTCAATAATTGCCCAGAATTCCATCGTGTATATGAAGCTCCCATCTGGTAGTCTGTTTCCAAAGTCGATGTTGTGGCTTGGGATTATAATGGCAGCAGCTGTTCTATTTAGTTCTATTGATTTGGATCCATCTGTGTAAATTATATTGTGATTAGTTTTGTTCTATTAGTAGTTTAATTTCTGTTAGTATCCCTGGTGTGTTTTCTTGTTTCTGCCCTAGATTTCAGGCTTGTAGGTTGATCTTAGGACTTTGGTTTCTCCAAGGTGTTGGATCTAGATATCTAATTGGATCAGCCTGTAGGATAGTAGGTTGGTATTCTTTACACTTTTCATGTATTAGTTTCCCTCCAGGTGGGTTGGGATCTAGTTTCCTACTCAAGGCTTTGTTGCTTCGAAGTATTGCGTTTTTTCCTGGGTGGTTATTTTCATGGATCGATGTTCTTGCTGCATATCTTAAAAGTTGTTTATCTCTTCTTAACTGTAATGGTGGTAATTCTCCTATAAGTATCTGAAGTTCTTCAATATTGAACGCAGCGCTTTATATGCCTCAAGCTTCAGAATTCCAATTCTCTGTCTCAAGAACTCTGGAGTCTCTTTCCCTTCCACGCAGACGATGTGCCTGTGGATGTTGCTGGTGTGGGCGAATAGGCTCCCATTCTAACCGCTGTCTCTCCAACTCCTGATCCCTATCCTCAGTTTCGGGGATGATAAATTGCGACTGCAGTTGTTGTGGTCGTTGCTCTATCCTGACCATGGGAGCCACAGCACAGTCCGGGTGCATCATTAGTTGAGGAAGTATCTTTTCTACCCTCATTTTCTCCTCTTCAGCTTTTTTTCCTCCTCCTTCAAGGTAATGCAGACTAATTCCTCCATCAGTTGTCTAACACGGTTTAGATACCCCTGAATCTCTAGCATTTGATGCTCCTTTCGCTTATCATTTTTCTATGTTGACTAGTCAATGATGGTTAGCCAGATTGACTGACTGGCCTTTAGCCCATTGGGGCATGTGCGACTCGTTAATTCCCACACCGTGGGATCTTTAGTTATTCGCACGAGGGTTAATCAGAGCCTCACCCTTGTGGGCCTTAATGTGAGCACCGCTCACTCGTCAGTTTCCATGTCCAGCCGTGGAAGGGGAGGAAGGGGGTAAGGGAGCCACCAAGACGCCATAGACGGTGATCCACATCCATTGATAATAATTTGCAACCTATTCCGAACATAATATTTGCCATCTTGCCGTAAAATGGAATAATGCATATTTGACTCTATGTGCATTGTATGTTATGATGAGTTAGTTATGATCCGTTGATGGGTTAATTAGTACCTATTATAATTGACATGGCTTTAACTTATTTCCAATGTTGTCTTATTGTGAGGCAGGGCCCGATGGTTTTGGGCTTTAACCACTTTATTAGACTTAATTTAAGGACCAGGTTTCTTAGGGGTACAGCAATCCTGTCATGACCTTTTATATCCTATTCTATTTATGTCCGCATTGTGTGTGTGTGTGTGGGGGGGGCCTGATTGTTTGGGCTTTTACCACCTCATAGTTCGTTAATTTGGTGGCCTATTTAATCTAATTGTCCCTAACTGAATGTGCTACTTAGTGTAGCCGGACATGTCGATCTTTGGTGACGACCGACTTATGTAGTTTTTTGGGAAGTCTTGAAGGTTTTATTTCTATATTAGAACATGATATAATAATGGCCAATAAAGTGGCCGTTAAATTCTTCTTACACGTGTTAACCTTAATTTTAATGTTAACCCACCAACAGGTCATAAATGAGAATAATTGCGATGATTTGTGTTTTAAAAAATTAAAAATTTAACGATTTTTTTAAATTTAAAAACTTCACTTCCTAGAGTCTACGCACAGGCAGGATCTGGCCCTATGCGACCCGATATTTCGCGTCCTTCATCAATTGTTCTGTTCCCCCTGCCCCTGTCACAAGGCCTTACAGTACATGTCGCCCTGCCAAGGGTTAGGTATTTAAATGTGGAATGGATACCGGGAAGTGGAGGCGTGAATACTTAAAAACTGGGTCAATTAATTGGTGAGATGGGACCTATATGTTACCTTTATCGTCCATATCTCTGAAAGAAAATTAAGAATGTTATGATAAATCAAGGTTTTGATTTTACAAGATGGCATCAATGATTCCGGGTATGCACTTGGTGCGCCAATTTTTTCCTGGTTTTCCTGAAAGTGTTTCCTTTGTGTTGTGTATACACTCATTGAAGATATGGTCTTAGTCTTCTAATTTTGCGCAGTGTGGACACAAAGTCGCCCTCGCTCTATCAATTGGTAAGAATTTGCCATTCCGTTCCGTTGAAGGCTGAATTCTTGACGATGCCGATGATAAAACGTTTGAGTAACTATCTTTGGAAAAAATAATCTTCGGTCTTGGATCGGAGTCCGGCAGCAATGGTGACGACTTTCACTCCCACTCGTCGTATCGGATACTTGGCGGTCGATCTGCTCAAAGTGTGATTGATGTCGTTTCCCACTTTAGGTAACACTTCCACACGGCGCACGTAAAGTCGGGCTTCTTCGATGATGGTTTTGTAATTCTCAGCATCAACCATCAAATGGAAAGCGATAATGTTTTGATTTGGTCTCAAGCGGACAACCACTCCGTTCAGCAAATACTTGTCTTGCGACCACATGATCCAAATGCAAGCGATCCATCAGTTCTAAACAATTCCCATCTTTATTTTCTCTTGACGTTCGTTGAATCCCACATTGTGGTTTGGATCTTTATCTGTAATCAATTCCGTGTCGTCAAATTTGTCCTTTCCCGCCTTGTCAGGTTTACATACCACTCAAGCATCCAGATGAGTGTTCTGGGCTTCTTTTCCGTACGTCAAGAGATTTTCTAGGTACGCTCGGTAAGGGTAAGTATCCATGTTGTCATTGACCAGCTTGTTATTCAACACAATTCCAATGAGCTGAACAAGGAATGCATACAATTTTTGGCGAGACCTACTTTAGTAATAGTGGTATATGGCGTTCTGGCTCAGTGGTCCCTGAGAAAGGGGTTTCTGGCTCACCTATCCCCGAGGAAGGGGGTTCTGACTCACTTATCCCTTTGGAAGGAGTTTCCTGCTCACCAATCCCTGAGGAAGGGGGGGGGTTCTGGCTCACATTTTTATGGGGTATCAAGTGGGGTTCTGGCTCACTTTGTTATAAGTGTGTGATAAGAGAGTGAATCCCCATGAGTCTATACTGCCGAGATTTCTGTTTCACTTTGTTTTTCTTATTAGAGGTATCTCTGTAGTATAGTCTCTTCCGTGTTATCCCTGGCATGTGGAGAAGTTAAGTCTGAGCAAGGATAGTCCTGATCCAAACTGGGAATTAAGCGAGGAGGAGTCTATGGCCTAGTTGAAGCGTGCGAAGAAGTTGATAGCGTATGCCAATAAGGATCTGAGTTATGGGCCAGAGATGATTTATTGTGAGGAGAGTGAGGCAGAGGAGGATGTGGAATGGGTGAAGCGTAGTCACAGTCATCGGTGTCCAGTACAACGCTACAATCAGCGGTATTACATCCGAAATAAGCTGATGCGTTTTTCATTTGTCAGAGCCACAGCGAAATGAGTTTGATTACTTGCTGAATAAAGTGACTCGAGTGCAGTCGACGTATCATGCAAAATTTATAAAATCTGAGTATGTGTTTAAGCGTTTTTTTGAAAAGATGGGTCTTCACGAGCATGCAATGAAAGCTTTCTCTGGAAAAAGCTTAATGGAACAGTATAATAAGATTATTTCTGACGCGCTATCGTATCCAAGGAAGCCGTGGGAATCCACGAGTTGAACTGTTCAGGAGAGTCAAACCAACTGACGAGTGATTTTTTTTTACCTCGGGTGGAGATGACCTTTTCAGCTCTAAAGACATTTTGTTCGTTTTTTGTTGTTGTTGTTGTTGTTGTAATTTCTGCTCGTAGAAAGATCCTTGGATGGGTTCTCCTGAAGAATCTATGAGGGTGTACGTGATGGGAATGGATTTCTGAATGGTATCGACGACAAAGACTTCTTCCATCCAGTTGGGAGTGTATATTTGTCTGCTAATTCCGACGTGATCCCCTGCTTTGAATTTGGATTTTAAAAATAAGGCCTCTGCGACCTGTTATTTTTGTTCCATCGAGGAGGATTCTGTGGGAGTCATTCGAATGCTTCGATGCGAGGTATGATTCTTGAGAGTTCGGTTAAATCGTTCGATGACTGAGGCCTTAAGAGGATTATGAGTATTGCACAAGATTATGTTGTCTTACTGAAGTCAGTCTGAGACGGTTTTATTATAAAATTCTACCCAGAATTTATGGGGTTTCCGTTCTCTGGTGATTTGATCCAGTGCCTGTACAATAGAAGTTCCTTTTTGTTTTTGAGAGGAATGACCCAAGCATATTTGCTAAAAGACATCGATGACTGTCACGAGATAATGAAAGCGATCGATGTACGCTCTGTATTCTCTCATATCCAGGAGATCTGCTGACCATATGTCGTCCACGTCTAAGGCGTCGTGGAAACTGCTTGCGTGCGGGTTTATGGAGTTCGTCTGCGAGATCATCTGATGAACTGCTTGCGCCTATACTAGGCATATCAGGTGTGCTTCGTACACCCACGCCCAACTTATGTTTGGTTAACGACCATCCGTTATTTTGGAGCGTGCTTTGTACGTTGGCCACATAGTCCAATGGTGGGACGGCGTTAGTTTGTATTTTCCCGCGGACTTCCAGAAAGGCCTCATGGAGAAGCAGGTACACATCTTCGTCGCGCGTCTCTATGTTTTCGATGGGTGCTGGCGTCGAGATTGATGATGTTGGTATCCTGATACTCCACGTACTCGTACTCGGTGGTGAAGTCATCCACGGGAGTATCATCGTTGAGACGGAGGAAATCGGGAGTGAATCTCGAATACATGATGCTATTCTATATGAGTGTGATAAAAAAAACAAAAAAACCCCCAAAACAACCATAATCGTTTTAAGCAATACCCGGACATGATGGCGCCTACGGAAGGGGTATCACGTACTTTTCTGTCCAGGTCTAGTAAAATTCTTTTGGATCGCTCGCTGAGGCCCCTAGCTGTTTTTTGAAGAGCCTGTTTGGTCTCTCTGGAGACGGGAATCTCCGCCACTGGATACGGAGTGGCTGCTGGCATGATTTTGCTGCTTATTTTTTGTCTTACGACTGTCTCCGGTGCAGAGTCTGCTACGGTGGCTTCCGCTTCGACGACCTTGAGAGCGATGGGGGCAGCTTTGGCGGCAATGCCTGGAAGGGCTGATCATATGGAAGAAAAGAGGGTGGATAAAAATCCACCCACGAATTTACGTCGATGTACGCGTGAAGGTGTCATCGTTGCTTTTTAAACTACAAACATTTTTTTAGGCGCGTTTACGACGCTATGCGGCTTTTCTCCTCACGTGCAGGTAATATGTGATTCCTTCGTTGTTATCGACAGAGTTTCCAGACTGATCAGTCAGCCCCATAATGATTTCCGAGATCGCGTACGTGTTCGTGATGGGATAGTAAATGAAGGGATTGGGACGAAGTTGCATGAGCGAGCCTGGAGGAACGTTAATCGACGTGTAATAAATCACGTTGGTGGCAGAGCCCACGGAAGACAAGGATCCCTGGGCGATCAAACAGTTGATGAGAAGGCTGTTCACATCGGTAATATTGACGGGCAGACTCCTTCATGCACTCCACTTTGTGAAAGAGTCGTTGTGATTAGTGACGTCAAATCGCACGATGTAATTTCCCGAGAGAGTAATGCGAGTGCGCAGTGTGGAATAGTTAGGTTCGATTTTAATGTTGGCAGAGAAATCTCCGTTGGCGGAGATCAGTCGTGAGATTTCCGTGGCGATGTCGGTAATGTTGTAAGCCACCTGGAGAGATCGTGATCGTTTTTTGTTGAAGCGCGACCACGTACGAAAACCGATTGTTGTTGGCCGTGACGTTGAAGAAGCTGTTCCAGAATTCGATGAGAGCGATTTCATACGACAATTGTTGGTCGGGATCCAACGGAGGAGTATACCTCACATTGGAGGTGACCGACTTGGAGTCGAGCAAGAGCGTGGTGTCGTCTATGTATTCTATATCAAGTCCTCGTACAAAATGCGATACTGATCGGACGTAGCGAACTGTTGATTTAGCAGATGACTGAGGATTTCCACCATCTCTTTATCGAGGTCCACGCTCACATTGTCCGCTTGTTTCGAAGCGAACAGCAGCTCCAGACTTGAGACGGTGTGCGAAAGCAGCGAATGCTCCCTCCCCGACAAAGTCCTTGTCCTTTGGTTGTTTTTTTTTTATTGGGTGGAGGCGTTTCTTTTTTCCAATCCCCATGTTCTTGTTGCTCCTCCTGTGTCTTAGGATGCGACTTGGAGATGAGGAAGTCGAGCTCCTTTTTCGATAAGTCTTCGACACCATCCTCCTCCCTCGCTCTCCTTTTCAGGTCATTCAGGTGCTCTACTCCCCTTGTGCCATTTTTTCCTTATCGATCGTTTGGTAGAGATTTAATTCCTCTTTCAACAGAAAACGCGATAATTTTAGCGATGTGTTTGTCTTCTTCGTCAGGTGTGAGAGCTCCTTTTTTGGACGCTCTCTGAGTTGAGATGCTTCTAATCCTTGGGATGGTGCATCCACCTCCATGCGAAACAGGAGTGTAGCTCCAGAGCGGTAAGCTTGCTCTGTTTTACTGATTAGATCCATCATAATGGCGTTAAACGTTTTCGACTGTTTAAGCAGCGCTTTCATGCGAGTTTTAAATCCTGGCCCTGCTGATTTTCAATCCACGGTCCATACAGCTGGCTGACTTGGCTCACAAGAGCGCGTGCAGCGCGTGCCCTAAAGTAAATTTCCTCTGCAGAGGATCCTAATGCTGTGTAGGTACTGATGGTTTGAATTTTGTAATTTACGAAGTCAGTAAGCCAATCTTCGCGAGGAGGAGCTATCTAAAAATCGATATAAGTAGATAAATCCACTAAGGCATAAGCTGTCTTAGATTCCTCACGTTTTTTGGTCAGTTCCTGTTCCGAAAATTCCTTCTTAAACTCTTCTTTTTCTTTCTCGAATTTTGCATTTTATTTTTGAATCTGCTCTTCTTCTTTTCTGAGCGTGTTGAGAATAGCAATCTGTTCCTCTTTCATCTGTTACAGAGAGGCGGCTGTTTCTTTTTCTTCTTGTCTCATTTTTTTTTTAAAGTTCAGCCTTTCTAGCTTTTCCCTTTTGCTCGGGTTCTGCTCGTTTTATCATCCTCGAGACGTCGACTTCCGGGGTGGGTGATGTTAGCTCCTCCAGCAGTGGTTGTTGTTGTTGTTGAGTCGATTTGATCGTATCCAGGAGCTGATCTTGCGTGATATTGTAGGTGGATTTGGTTTCGTCGAGTTTGGTTAGGATGGGCTTGAACAATTCTCCATCCACATCACGCTGAAAGGACTGCTGGCCCACAATGTCTTCGAGGACGCGTTGGCGTAAAGCGGCTCTCTGGTCGATAAAACTTCTTGAGGACCTCCTCGCGCTGACGACGCGTGGCGACTTTTTCGAATGACATTGCAGAAAACTTAGTTTTTCCCTATATTAATCAGGTAGGTAAAATTCGTCAAAGCCTTTGTGATAACGTTCCGGAACGGTCTCAGCATCGCGATGAAAGGTCATAAAATCGTGTGGCGAGTCCCACGTCGCCGTGGTATAGCAGTCTTTGAACTGGGAGGTGGAGATGCCATGGCAGTAGTATCTCGCTATGGCGTCGATGTCTCGGTCTCCCGAAAACAGAACGAAGCATCCCGTGCTGCATCGGATGTATTTAGGCACGTCGTAGTAGGACTGAGTGAGATAAAGGCTGTTACAGCGTTTGTATCGCGACAAGAAAAAGTACTTGCAGATTTTACTCATGTTCTCGCGGTCGATTTTGATGTCGTCAAAGACAATGATCTTGTGCAGATACGAATCCAGGTCTTCGACGGGCTGAATCTCCTCGGGATCGGCGATCGTAAAAGTGTCACTCGCAACGGCTCCTCCAACTCGTGTAGCGTGTGGTATTTGTCTTGATGAGGACTGAGCGTGTATAGGATGACTCGATCGTACTTGAGCATGTCGTTGAGAAGCATGTTCATGAGCAGGTTTGTTTTGCCACGACCAGTCAGACCCACGATCATGTAATGGCAGTCCCGCATAAAAAAATGATGCGGATGATCTGGGGCTTTTTCCTTGGTGTCGAAGTTAATTATATTCATGGTTTATATGATTTGAGCATGTCCTACACTACCTTCGGGACATTGATCGGGTTTGGAAATTCAACCAGTAATGAGGACAAAGTCAGTCGCTCTGGGTATTCCATGACGGGTCATTTCAACATGAGCGGCCAGTCTGACCAACCTGGAGGATGTGAGTTATCCGCCTCTGGATGCCAATACCGCACGCTGGTCTCACGTGAATAGACTCACGCAGACGAAATTGTCACTGTCGGGGGAGGGGGCACGATGAGAGGCCATCTCAACATCCTTGGTTGGAGCGTGTTTGGACTTCCTGAAGCAGAATCGGGATCTTCAAATGACGAGCGATCTAGTCATGTCCTCGCCGACCTCGGGCACCACATCTCAAAATTCACGACCCGTAGACGTGTACAACGGACTCAGTACCAGAGCAAGTATGGTGTACAATTTTGGAACGTCTGATCGATCCATTTGGGTTGATAGAGACACGAGTGGCAATTACACGCCCATCACTGTTCAAACCGTCGAAGGATTTCTCATCAATAACGCTAGTTAGTATTATTTTTTGGATATCAACGATGCACAATTAAACCTGTACAGGACTTCGTCGATGCAGGGTCAAAATTTGTACGGACTGCCTACGACGTGGTCCATCACGGATAACAGCCAGGCCATCTCGTGTGGCCAGCTCAACTTGTTTGGAAGCACTAAATTATTCACGACAGAGAACCATGACAGGAGCGATCACCATGTCTGGAAACACCCTCAAAGATCTTCCCACGACGACTCCCTCGAGCGACGATACCGCAGCCAGTTATGGAAATGTGAAAAGTTATGCGGTCAGCAAAAGTGGAGATACGTTGACGGGCAACGTGTTTTTAGCGACGGGAGCACGACTGATGATCGCGGACTATCCACCCGTCCTCGACACCGAGGTCACACCCAAACAGTACGTGGACAAACCCCTGTCAAAAATAATTATGGTCATATTCCCGTGTTACCAGCATCGATAGGAAATCGATGTGGATTTTCGGTCTCGACATCCTCGGAATGCGATGCTTCTCACATGGCTTATCTCATATACGCTCAGCATTTAGTCGCGAATAATTCTGCCAACGAGTGAGCGACGACTGAGTTGACCTCTAATTTTTGGATAAGAGTACAAGTGCCTGTGCCCGTCTGCATCAGGAAATTTCAGCTGTGTAGATTTTCGGGCGGAACAGATTACGTGTTCACCTTTAGAATCGATGGCATCAGATCCGATGCTACCTCTGATGTGCTGTATAACGGAAGGACGATGATAGGAAATAATCTGCTAGAGTCCACCATAACGATCACCGAGATTAAATCTGTGGCTTTTAGGTTCGTGGGGCTGACGGCAGAACCTACCAATCCTGGCTTGAGCTATTTTTAGATCCTTACTCTTGACGATCTTGTATAATAGGGATGGAAATCGTTCGCGTCGATCGGAATTGTACCAATTGTTGTTCGATGAGGAGTATAGGCAGGAGGTCTCTTATGCGAACAACGGCCAGTACGTACTGAAGCAGACGACGGGAGTGCATGCGGAGTTGAACGAGGTGAGAAAGGCGAGTCAATTATCTCCAAGTGAGGCCTATAACAATGGATAGAGGACGACGCCAAACGGCCTCATCTGTCGGTGGTAAGCATGGGACAGGCACAGCTCCGAGAGGCCATCGATCGGTACTAGGCGTTTTTCAGATTTTGTAACGATCGAGAGTCCGCTCGGTTGGTCAAAACCATCGAAGACATGGTCCAAAACATCATTCAGGAATTACATCCGAGCCTCGTAGACGCCATAGTGAAAAACGGGGAACGTCAAACGACAAGTTGTGAGAATGGAAGACGAGGAGGCCCACAAAAAAGATCATGAGTGCATGGACAATGTCATCTCCCGAAAACGCTTTCGTGGCAAACTAAAATTCAGGAACGTTATAGGAAAACGTAAGTTTTTTTGCGGCAAGTGGGACTGGAATACGAGGATGCGGTTGCGATTATAGCAGTGATGGCACTCGACGACCGCGGAGCTGACGATTAAATTGCCAGAGATGAGGCACCTGTATTTGAGAACAACATGGCTTAGTAAGCGCTTTTTGATGTGATCATGGTTAGCGTGTATGGAAAGATCGAGCCCGATGTGGCTGCGGCTTCCTACGCGTATCTAGAAAATTTTACGCCAGAGGAAATAGAACAAAAGCTGAGTGCTGTGTTTAAGAAAGGAAGTGTTCTTCCACGAGGACACTTTGTCTCTGTTCCAAAAGCCTCTCAGGAACTGTTGGATAAGATCAACGATCGAGAAAAATATCGACGCAAGTACTGGAGACCGTGGGTACGCAGAGACCGAGAGTTCATCTTTCCAGTGATCAAAGACTTTGAAAAAGTTCACCTCAACGTAGAAAAATCGCCCTGAAGAACTATTATCTCTACAGATATCACTGAAAAATAGCTTTCGAGGAGATGTTACACGTCATAGAATCACAACAATATCTGGTCCATGTGGAGCTGACGGTGACTCATGACATGCTGTCGGATCTCGTGAAATTAAATCAGCTGACCCAAATCACTCATGGCTTAAACATATATCCGTTGTGGCTGGTGGGAGAAAAATTATCTGAGATCGACGACGATAAAGTGAATGGGCACATCCAATTTTTGAAGGATCGTTTACCCTAGCTGGAACTGCTGCTTCAGGTAGCAGAGCAATATCATGAACTTCTACTATTATCATCGACGAGCCTACATCTACAAGCATGCGTAGCGACGTTACAAACGCATCCTGAGAGTCATTTCGATGAATTCATTGATCGTGACGGCCACAGGAGTTATTACCAAGGGAACACTAACCAATCCGATGATACTGATTTTATCCGGAGGTGGACTGGCCATGAAGACCATGATGAAACTTCTCGAGCCACGTCTGGAGGCCAAAAAGAATATCACCAAGCAAGCTATGCTGGCCTATCAGAAAATGCTGAACAAAGTCCGATCCAATCTGCGCGGAGCTCTTTTGACATGACGTTACTGATCAGCGAAATGAGAACTATGGACGACCTCATCGTGGACATGGAAGGCAATCATTATACGACTCCGAGCCGATTCGAAAAAAAAGCTATGATCAAAACAATAGAGAGAATGTCTAGCGAGGTCTTTGTGACCGACGTGATCTTGCATCACCCCGAATCGCTCCACGAAGCCATCGCCACGATCTTACGGAATCACGTGTCCATGAACATCGAGCTGATGCTGATCAAAACGCAGAGAGCAACGCGAGGACAGGCCTTACTGACACGAGAGCAGGTAGCCGAGCACTTCGTGGATGATACGCGATACATGACCTATGTCATCGTGGAAAATAAGGAAGATATCGAGGAGGCCATCGTCAACGCGTTTCATTTCAGCATCGATATTAACGCGAATCTCACGTTGACCAAAGTCATTTGCATAGGTAACGATCTCGTCTTGCTTACGGCGACGCCGCAGAAAGCGCTCTACGACACGGGTACGCTCAACATGGCCTACGATAAAGAGCTCCTGTTCAAGCATTGTATCTTCTGCATGCATCGAGAAGTTTCTGTACCGGTCCTCCTAAAAAGAGGATTGAAAACATGGTTTTTGACATTTCTTTGCTATGGTCTTATATCCAAATTACACAGCCTATTATTCGAGATGTCTCTGTTAAGGTGAAAGACTGAATAGCCAATGGGAACCACTCCTCGATGAGCTTCAAACACAAAACGGTGACGGTACATCGTGGCCCAAACTCCGTAGATAGACACATGAACGATGGAATAACCCGTCCTGCTAAACCTCACCACGTGTCGGATTTTAGTGCGTACATTCTTCACCTCTCCTTCCTCGTTCACTTCGTAACGACTAAACACGGGATGTACTTTCCATCGAGCTGTTTCCTGCTCCATTCTTAATCTTAGATAGAAACTCGTTAAACAGCTCTGAATGAATTTTTGATTTCTGGGTCGTTCTGGATTTTTCGTAGAAATATTTCATTGATCGGATGTTTCGACCACCACAACGCTGACACACTTTTGGAGTTGATCTCGAACTCCTTTCTGGCATCCCCAACAGGGTTTCATCCCAGGACTTCCACGCTTAATCATAGCATAATGCAGATCGCAGTACTCTCTCGTGCAAGACCTGTTGCACTTCTTCGTACTATCCTGAGGAAACCACACACACTTCTGTGTCTCACGCATAGGCATGATACTATAATACATATTAAATTTATTTCTGTGACATCACAAAATGAACAAGCAATTAGAGAAATGCAATACAAAAAATGTATTTTATAGTATCTTTTATAGCAGAATTCTACATCATGTTGGTCCGATCCAGGAAGAGATTTAATCCTTCGTCATGATATCGCTCGTGAACTCAGAGGCATCGCTCAATCGTTGCCAGCAACAAAGTTGTCTGGTACAAACGTGCTTGATCCCAGATCGAATTCCGCTCTGTACGAGCTCATCGAACGCGTCCAAAGCAACCTCAAGACGATGCAAAGGAAGACCCTTCACGTCGTCAGCTCGTCAACGAGTACAAGGCCATTGCAGGACGAGAGATCTTCATTACGCAGCAGTACATGAAGCGACTACGAGACAATTAAAAAGCACTCACGGGTAAAACCGCTAAGCCTTCCAAGCTCCATCGACTTCAGCACGAAATCATCAGCCTGATCGGCTGATATCGAGAAGAAACTACCCAAAATCGTGCCACAAGCTCTTCAACGACAGCGCAATCAGGTCATACGTCTTCCACCCCCTAGACACGTTGAAAAAGCGTACGGAGGCGCTGACAAAGGATTCCTCTACGATCATTCCCATATCCTCCAGCGCGGAGTCGATCCAGCACTCCTGCAGCGTATTCTACATCCTTCCGTTCAAGCAGTACTGTACAACCACACCGCCATCAAACTCGGAGTCGCCCTCCACATTCATCTGGTCAATGAATACAAGAGCATCAACGTGTGGATCCAAATACCTCA
The DNA here is from genome assembly GCA_016617855.1 of Megalonaias nervosa. NCBI lineage: Eukaryota > Metazoa > Mollusca > Bivalvia > Unionida > Unionidae > Megalonaias > Megalonaias nervosa. The sequence continues at coordinate 12,147 of JAECUM010004734.1, read as the reverse complement.
TCGTGTATAGCAGTGATGATTTTATTCACATCGTCGACATCTTCTGGTCGTTTATCCAACGGCTCATCGAAGATTATCAACACTCAGGATCGGCTTGAATCCTCGCCAGAGTCAATTCTATCTCGTTTCCATCAATGTGTTCGGACTCGATGACAAAAAGGCAGGCGACAAGCAGCTCGTGGTCTATCCGCTGATGATCTTCAAAAGAGCCTCACAATGCAGCATCAATTTACTGCATTATCAAGACCATTTCGTATACATCAAAAACTACAGCCGATTATGTCGATCTCAGTACACACAGAATAAAAATCATGGCTATTTCTGTTATCGCTGCTTACAGTGCTTTTCTCAACCCGCACGACTGCACGAACACATCTCATCGGGATACTGCTAAGAATCACAGACGGTGCAGATGCCACGGGATGAGACACTGAAATTCGAACATCATCACAAAAAATACCTCATGCGTTTTTTACCCTCTTCGACTGCGAGGCCAAGCTAGAAGAAATAGATGGACCCTCCCCAGATCGTAGCCATTCTTTTACTCATGTGGAGCATAAATACGTCCCATCCTCGATTGGGTTTAAGGTATGCTGTTCCATCGATAAATCTTTGTCGTCAGAGTAGCGCCAATATCGCGGTGAATATTACATCGCCTGGTTCTTTGGACAACTCATTGCGGAATTGAAACGCATCCGGGGGATACGAAAAAATCCAGCACCGATCACTTCTCTTACCCTACAACAGCTGCGACAACTCAAAGCAGCTCAGCAGTGCCACATATGCGAGGAGTACTTTAAACCACATAACAGCAGAGTGAGAGACCACTGTCACATCACCGGACATTATCGAGGAGCTGCTCATGCCAACTGTAACTTACACTTCAAACACCCAGACTTCCTTCCGATCATTGCTCATAATTTACATGGATATGATGGGCATTTCATAGTAGCAGCTCTCAGTCATCCACACATCAAGCAGATTCTCGCCGAAGTGGGAACTCAGATCAAATACATCCCCTACAATTTCGAAAAGTGCATGTCGATAACCATTGGACCTTTTAGATTCATCGACTCATTTCAATTTATGTCCACGTCACTGGAAGAACTCGCTAAATACTGTCCTCAATTCACCCATCTCGAAAAGGAATTTGATCACCAGACTGATCTTATCAAGCAAACAGGAGTCTATCCCTACGAGTACGTCAATTCCTTTTCACGCATCGACGAAACCTAGCTACTATCTCAAAAAGACTTTTATTCTCATCTCAGAAAGACTTTTATTCTCATATCAGCTTGACAGAAATCACCGATGAGGAATATCAGTACGCATGCAAGATATGGAACGAATTTGACTGCAAAACTCTCAGAGATTATCACGATGTTTATCTCAAAACAGACGTGCTCTTACGCACAGATGTCTTCGACGTTGAGGGGTTCGCAACGGACTAAGTCGTGACAGTTCTTGCTTGGATAAATCCAGTAAACTCTGTAACACTCCCGATCTCTCTTGGACTGTGATCTTGGGGGAGGTTATTTTTAGCGGTTGCTGATGCGGCTAAAGAAGATGAGGAGGTGGTCGTCGCTGCCGGCGGAGAAGTTCCTTTAGAAACGGGTTTCCATTTTTTCATCAAATTGGGAAAGATCCTTATAAATTCAGGTTTGGCTGCCATCACCAGCAACGGTGAAATGGAAGAAGCAGCTGCTGTTGAAGACACGGTCACCGTGGGTCGTAGTTCGGGAAAGTAAGGTTGCTTCCTGGCAGCACTGCCTCTCTTTCGGGTAAAAGCTGATTTCTTGGGGCTTTACTTCGGACTTTTCTTTTTCTGGGAATGTGACCTGGTCTAGGCACCACTGCTCGTCTTCTTGGAACGTTTTTGTTTGGGAGAGACTTTTCCCTTGGGCCGTTTGGATCCCATTTTAAGAGGAGCGAATGATGAAGCCTTTTAGAAAACTGCTGCTGCCATGTTTCAAAATGATTTGCTTTCTGGTTTCAGAATCGATTCTAGGATCTGCCAGTTCCGACAAGGTTACTTTGTGTCTGTCAAAAAGGCGTTTGGTTTGATGAAGGATGTGAATAATGCCTTGACTTAATTGACGTGCAGTCACCGTAGAGCATCGTAAGACTTATTTGAGACTGGCTTCTAAGACACAAGCACGTATTTGTGGAATTTTTTTCGGGACTGATGCCATACAAGCCACGAATCATTCTGACTGGAAGATGAGACCGAATGGATGTCATGTTGACGATTTATGAGACAGACCAGAAATGTCGGGGATTTTATAGGTTTTTCACACCGGGGGCGTGCAAACGACGGCATCCTCCCCCCCCCCCCCTTGGCACCAATTGAGCAACAAATGGGTACGAAATCGCAAATAATTGGGTGTGGTGGGTTTTAAATTGAGGAGTAAATAGAAGTGGGGTGTTTGAATGGCATCGTCGTACGCATGAGTCAGCCAAGGAGTTCCTAGCTGTTTGGCTAACACTTGCACTTGAGATGTATCTCTGGGTAAGGTTCAATGTCCTCTTGACTCCACGTGTCGTCGATAGGGTCTAAGAGTTGTGACTTTAGATAGGCCGGCTTGCTGTAATGGGAACTCTGCTTCTCTTCGTTGTTTGGTTCGGTCCGATTGTCGAATGTTTTCCCAGGCTCTTTTCCATTCTGCCGTGTCGTTCTTGTCGGCATACGTTCGTCCCACGACGATGGCTCGGGTTAAGCACATCTTGTCCTGAGTGTTGTTAATTTGAACGATCCGAAGTTCGTCCACCAATAACACTTTTCTGCGTTGTCCGTCCCCTTTCGGAGGGGATACGTGGGTCATGTAACGTGTAGCTTTACCATCTGTGATGTGAAATTGGTCGTTGGATTGCTGAATCTTGTTGATGACTTTGGAAGGTGTCAATTCTGCCGGGCTGCTAAACTCGATCCAGATGGTCGACTTCAAACTGTCGTGATAAATGGAGAATCTCAAGCGCTCGTCTTCTTCGCACTGGCATTGTCGTTTCGGTGTGGTTAACAAGGAATCCCACAAATCGGTGATGAACTCTTCTGCTTTCTCCAGCGGTACGTCTGACTTGAAATCTTGAAACTTCACCGTGAAGGTGTAGGCCGTAGTTCTAAATTGTCTGGAGGAGCGTTTTTCCGTCTCTCGAATATGGTAATACTTTTCTGGTGTTACTGGTTGACTTTGGTTTGGAGTAACTCGCTCGATCTGGGTGCGGGCGTAACAGGTGTTAATTCTGGTTAGTTCATGTCGCCTTCAAAATCGCTGGCATGGATTTGAGTCAAGACCGCAGCACATTGTGGCCTCTTACATTCTTCTCCTTTGTCATAGAAATAGTTCGATCATTTCATCTTGATTACAAAAGTATAAATGACTAGATTTTACACGCCATAGACCATATATATAGGGTGAGTGTCTTCCCTAAGAGTATTCATTCCACTCTCAGTCATTCAAGAAGATGGAAGAGCCAACGCAGATCGAGCTTCTGATCATAGCTTTGCGAGGTGTCATACGAAGGTTTACTTCAGAGAAGGCGACAGACTACTCCTCCTCCCATTCGAGATAAAAGTCAAGATACTTGCTATATCTGTCAGAAGAAAGGACATTCGGCTACAAAATGTCAACAACGTCAAAACAAGACAGGCATAAAGAGAGAAAGGGATCAAGATACCTGTTATCATTGTCAGGAGAAAGGACATTGGTCTTCTGACTGCACTAAGAAAACAGAGAACCGATCAAAGAAACAAATGGAGGAGAAAGCTTCCAAAAATGAAGAAGAATCCTGCAAAAAGAAGGAAAAACCCATACCAGTCCAGAATATAAGAAAAGAAGACTAGAATAAGAAAGTTAAAAAGAGGAAAAACCCATGAAATGAAGAAATTCAAAAAATGGAAAAAGAGAGTGAAAGAAGAAACAAATGGACTTCTGGTGATGTGTTGTGAAATTTTATTGTAACTTCTAAAAAGGAATATACCAGAAAAAAAAACGCGTCTCTTGGTCTTGATTTTTATAATAACAAGGAGCTACATTCACTCACTCACACAAATACACTATTCATTCAATCATCATGGGGAAAAAGGGATTTAAGTTTAACTTGATTTGGCAAATTTTGATAGTAACTCTTTTCAAGAGAGGTGGGTGGCCCTGAAAAGGACCGTTGGGTGTTTTTTAATATTTTTTTTATGTTTTTTTTTTAACATACTCAGGAACGGGAGACAGTGGGCTTTAACTGCCTTATACCTTTGCTACGACCAAGTCCTACTTCTTCACATGCTACTGTGAATGATTTGGTAGTGATCACTGTTGCTGCTGGTATCTCAGGTGTAGTCAGCGAAGAGGGAGTGCTGACTGGGATGGAATCTTTAGCTCAGCAAGGTCTTTTTCTCTTGGGTCGAGTTAAAGAAGTCTGATACATTTTCTCAGACACCTTAGCTCTGCCAGAATGTCTAATAGCACCGTGGCCGTTTGACTTCCACTGTCCTTGGCACTTTCTCTTCTCTTCTTCTTCTTCTCATTTCTTCTTCTCGCTGTAGCTTTTGAATGACCAAGGCTTGTTCTGCTTCAATCTGCTGTTGTAAAAATTTCTCCAGTTTTCTATCTGCCTCTGTCTAAAATCCGCAACTTGAGGTAAGGACGGAGAAGGTGCTGGTACTGGTACACATTCTTGCGAAGAAGAGAGAAAATTGACTAAATCCCAACGATTTTCATTCTCTTCTGGAATTATCACCGTTGTTGCTTTGGTAGCCACAATGCCACCTCGTCTCCACTGCAGGAGCAGCCCAATTCATCGTCTTCTTAATTTCAGTCATGTTCCAACAATGTCGCATCGATTCACTGCGCACCGACGCTAGTGCACCTATTTAGGGTATGTGACTGATTTTTGTACCGCGCGTTTGTATTGGTGAAATATGTTTATTCGTTTGGATCCGTTCCTAAGCTACAAATAAACGTAAACTTGCCTCATTCAATTCACTTATTCTCATGACAAGATGTGGACTAACGTAGAGTCGTCTACCCTAATATCATGGATGCTGTTCAACCCAGACTACTGTTACGTATATGTAATTAAATTACTTGTGTGTTAGTTTTAAAATTCTTTTTATTTTAGTTTTGTTTCATTACATTTTATTGTAATGATTATTTTCACGGGATTCGAAATTCTTTTTCAGTAATTCTGTTTATCTAAGACGTAAAAAGTGTTACATTTGCAATATTTTCAGTTCACCTTGGTCCGCGGTAGCGTAAGCGCTACGCGAAAACGATTGGCTATTGCCAAGGTCATTTCGTCTAGTCTGAATAAACAATGTTTTATTTTTAAATTTATTTCAGAGTGAGAGTAGATAGGGGTTCTTGCTAAGTGACAAATTACATTTTTCTTATTGCGTTGTTCAAGTGTTAAGAGACCACGTAATCTATCTCGCGAGAACGGGATGATAATTTGTCGGATATAATAACCCTTTCTGAGCGCTCGTCAGTTAGTTGTATTTTTGAAACCTTGAAGGCTGGATAGATTTTTATTGTTGAAACCAGATTGTTTTTGAAGTCCATTTGTTTTTGGAACTTAATAAATTTATTCTCTAGAAAACCAAACAAGTGTATTGTTTTATAAATTCTGGGAGAAAGAAATTCAGTGTAAATTTATTCTGGAATTATTTGGAAACATCAACTGTGATTCAATTGAGGAATTGTTGCTATTTGTACAAGGGCCACATCTGACGTCATCGCCTTCCATATTGGAAAGTTGTCGAAATTCGAACCTGGATTCTAATAGAACTATTTAGTGATAGGACTTGTATTTTTCATTCTTAGGATTAAATTTTGGATTATATTCAAAAACCGTAAATCCTATTTTCCAATTTTTACATTGTTTTCTAGGGAAATAAATTATTTTGTTAAAATATACAAAGCTTGTTGACTTCACTCTTTTCTCTTGTTATTATTGTAAGAGCCTACACGTAACACTACCCTATGTAAGTGAAATCATCATGGGCTATCAGGGAGATCACATATACAGTTATTTTGAAAAGAGGGATGTCTGTGGAGATACAAGGCTATCTGAAGAGTCTCGATATACGGCCCGGATGTCAGACGAAGTTTATGGAAGAGAAGAAGACCAGTGCTATGTTCCATATGTTAACTCAGTGATGTTTACAAAACCCCAACTGCCCTTTTCAGAGCCACTCCATTGCCTCGAAAAGATCATTACTCATGTTTGTTTGTATGTGTATTTGTTTGTTTGTGTATGTCTGTGTTTTGTTTGTGTATGTATATGTATGTCTATGTTTGTCCCTATCAACAATTTTTGCTACCTACGGTAACGCGTAATGAGGTCAACTCGAACACTGTTACTAAGCATCTGCGCGATTGATGTCAGCCATTTGCAACACACGTGCCATTTTCCCCTAGTGTCAATTACCTTGACGTCACTCCTGTTCAATTCTCGTATGACTCCGAAGTGCCATTCCATGTTAAATTTCCCTTGACCCTATAAATTTTGAACCTAAACAATGGCTTAACCCTATATTCAATATTCACTTTTTCCATGGTAAGTCCCATTGACCCCCAATCGCCATACATTACTACTTTCCTTTCATAATGCAATATAATCCTTCATTACCAAATATAGGCCTTGCAATTAATGAATATTGGAGTCTCCTCAACTTCTCAAATAAATACAACGTAAAAACACTTTACAAGAGCAAGCCAATTATTGGTTATAGAAGACCTAAGAATTTGCAAGATTATTTTTGATCAGAACTAATCCGACAGACGATATAAACAGATGTTTTTCTTCGGGATATCTTCAGGCCAACCCAAAATTAATCTTATTGATAATTTTGAACTGACATCATCACTGGTATTCAACCAGTCAAACACCGCTGATTCATTTGAGTAGGTGATTGACTTTTTTTAATCCTTTAAGACCCTTGTCTTTGATAGCGAAGAAAATCCTTCTAGCCTGCTATTTTTGTTTTAAAACTATATCTATCTATCTATCTATCTATCTATCTATCTATCTATCTATATATATATATATATATATATATATATATATATATATATATATATATATATATATATATATAACCAAAAAATATGTTGAATTTAATTCCCTAGATTTTCCCAGATTCATTTTGAAAAATTCTTTGATGACGAAATTAGATTATTGTAAGGCAACATGAAGGATAAAGCGTGAGTGAACAAAATGTTTTCACCTACAAGATATGGGCGTCAAGCCTGTGGTAGCCCGTATGTAAAAATTATCAATTGACGACCGTGTGATATCAATCGCTTAAGGTACATATATGGAACAAAATAACAACTTAGTGTGGGGTTATGTACACATATACGAATTTTAAAGTTTTTGTTGGTCACCAATGTGATTCACCGTCATATCTCTTCATTAGTCAATTCTATGTCGTGCGTGCCTGTTTGAAGTTCAATATTTTCCAGGTGGCACCACTGTCTGTCGAAAGCACAAATGGGTTATTTGCGGAAAGACTGCTTAACGGCAGTGATCGACGTTAGGCCGACTGTAATGAACTCACAATGACAATGCAATTACGATCAATCGGGATTCCACTAAAGTGATTGGTGTAGAAAAAGTTATATTAAATTCTGGTTTTCGATGGTGAGATGTTCATCATCAAGGTAACACTCGGGTTGTTTTGCAACGCACAGTACAACACAGCATTGATTTCACGTAAAACAAGAAGTGCATCAGAACTCATCATCGGTGTAAAAACCTTGTTCGTCGTATACATAATGGGTGTCTTCAACAACTTCATTCATCAACACACGAAACATTCATTGGTCCATGATGTCATTGGCGAGCGACCGATGTGGCCTCATTGTTAACTTTGGCACGTTCTTGCCCCACACGAACCGACCGTACAGTGTTCCTAGCCGTTCCGCAACGTCGTGAAGATCACACGGTTCACTAAGGCATTTTCCTTCTTTTGGTTGTTCTTCCATTGCCATTACATATTTTTCGTTTTCTTACAACGGTTCAGGTTGTTTTATACGTATGGTTGGGGTAAGTTTTGCGGTGAAGGTACGATTAACTCTTTGATTGATGGTGCTCGGGCTGCTACAGGTTTTTGTTTCATTTCTTGTTGTTTGTGCATTTCTTGCTCTTGTTCATGAAAATGTCTGCCCTTGGGCTGGGAGGGTCCTACGAATTGAGGTAAGTACAGTCTCATATATTCTGCATTCTTCACTTTTACCGCTCTTAAACGTATTATATACTTTTACAAGATGTTACAACCTATCACCGATGGCATTACACTTTCGAGTAAAATCCCTAAATACTATTTTAAGTCATTCAGTCTCCACGAGTTCGTCATGTGTCTTTGATGGTAATCTAAACACGAGATCTTTCCAGTTCTCGGGTCTGTGAAGAGTGACATCCACAGGATTCACGAAGATCTGACGAGTTGATTTTTTAAAAAATATTTAGGCTGTGTTATCATCTGCAGTTTGTACTCGGGTGATACTCATGATATCTTTTCAATTACCTCTCTAACGTCTTCATCGAGTATATGGGTGCCTTTTTCGATCACATTGATTTCCTCCCCAGCTATCCCATATCTTCTTTGACTTCCGTAATCGCCTCTGGCAATCGTTCAGTAGTCTCTGCGGTTGCCCAGGTGACTTTCTTAATACCTTTGACTCATTTGGCTATCTTACTAACTGAATCCTGTACTTCTGTCCCCGTTGGTTATGTCAACTGTTTTGCGGTTTCATCCATGGGGTTTATCAGCCGCGCAAACGTAAGTTCAAAGCCATCTATGACATCTTCCCGTGTAGTCTGTCTCAACTGTAACACATCTTTAACACTGTTGTGGCCGGCTATAACACTACGAATCAGATCCGAATGTTAGCAGTCAGCTTTACGGCGTCGCTCCCTAAGTCTGCTATGGTATAACTGCGCGCGGAAAGAGGATATTTCTCCGGGTTTGGCATTTTATACATTTATTGTGGTTATCAAATTGTTTTATCCATGCCCTTGCGATATTCTTCAGAAGTTCTGGCCAAAGTAAAGTTGATAATGAGAAAACCATAAGGTTCCATGGTGGCATTCGCAAATATATTCCGAAACTCATCAAGTTCAATGACTGTTTGCGAGACCATTGCGCATCAATACCATGAAATATCATCAACGTGTTACATTTGTCTCATATTGGATTTCGTTAGGCACGTGTGCGTACCTTTGAGTTACATATATCACGTTTGTGCTTTTATGTTGGCCTCGGCAAAATATTCTCAACGGAATATCATGATATTCAAGCGTCACATCGTTGTACACAGCAAGATTATTCTCACTTGAATCAAGGTGGTCAATGAAGGAGCTTCATAGACTGCGGAAAATAAATCAGTGGTGGAATTTTTACCTGTCAATGATGACTGTAGCGCTACCGTAAACTGCTCGAGTACATCATAACACGGTTGATCGTCAGCCGACTGCGCAAATATACACAACAGATTCCACGTTAAGCATCACAAAATCATATTCGACAACAGCTGAATTTTCCGGATCCATACTGACAAATGATCAACGCGCGAACCGAGCTTGGAAGCACGGAGCTTCCAGTTCCATCGGAACTATGCTTAAGTGGTCTGGGCTTTGCCTGAGCTGAAAAGTCAACGACAGAAAAATCTTCGATTTTTCTCAAAGCAGAGCTTTTCAGATCTTGATTTCTTAATTTTTTGGAGCTTTTCCTTTTTCGTGATGGCATTTTAAATGTCAACAACAAATTAATATAATACAATGATGTTTTCGTATAGTGTGTAATGCCGCACGAAAACTCGTAATACAAATCCAACTCGAGTTCAAATACGTAATGGTCGAGCTGCGATCACGGGAATTTGTATTCATGTTTGGTCGTGGATGCTAACAAGGATCTAAAAAAGTGTTGGCTGTTATGAAACTGCTGCATTAGCGAAACCACACAGAGAAAATATCGTGGTAAAAAGCAAATCTAGCTACTTCCGTGACCGGGATACAGTTACTGTGGGCGTGGTACACGGCTGGATATATGACTTGATTCTAACAACTAACAGAAGCCTGGACAACTATTGTTGCTGCATGTTACCGACATGATTTTGCTTACAAAGTATCAAATGATATCCCTGCATGCCAGCGTGCTGATATAGATCTTTATCATGATTTAAACTCTATTAATCCTACAGTCGGAGAAAGAATCGCTAGATAGATCATCAAAGGAGGTATGAAGGTTAGGATTGCACTTGGAGGTAAAATATAATGATATAATAAACATGGTATCTAATGTTACGTGTAGGCTCGTACAAATGTAACAAAAGAAAAGAGTGAAGCCAACAAGCTGTGTAAATTTTAACAAAATAATTTATTTCCCTAGAAAACAATGTAAAAATTGGAAATAGGACTTTCGGTTTGTGAATATAATCCAAAATTTAACCCTAAGATTGAAAAATATAAGTCCTATCACTAAACAGTTCTAATAGAATCCGGGTTCGAATCTCAATGAAATTCCAGTATGGAGGCGATAACTTCAGATGATGTCTGTACTGATGGTAACAGATCCTCGATTGAATCACAGTTTATAATGTTTCCGTTAAACTCCAGAATAAATTTCCGCTGAATTTCTTTCTCCCAGAACTTTTATAAATATAAAGCACTTGTTTAGTTTTCTAGAGAATAAATTATTAAATCCAAAAAATAGACGAACTTCAAACAATCTAGCAGCAACAACAAAACCCTCTTGAGTCCTCAAGAAGTCTTTGAAAATTGTCTTGTTCACTATCACGCACAGGATCAACGCGGATTCGCTTCCTCGAGTTTTCCGTCGTCTTGCCGAATGCAGAATTATTCATGAGCTTGAAAAAGTCTTTCTCAAACTCATTTTAGCATCCGTTCGTTTTTCTATATTCATCTGGATATAAGGAGCCATCCAAGCGCTTTACAAAAACTAACATTCGGTGGACTTTACATAGACGCATCCCCAGCCGCATATATAGCTGAAGGCTATGCACCTGGACCACATAGTTTTCTTCATTTGCAGGTTTTGCAACAGTTGGTGCATTCCGTGTATTTGAGGCCGGTTATCATTTATAATCCCGCATTGATACTGGGACATCCAATCCTGTAGCACCGACAGCGCTTTCGGGGCCAGCGGTTAATCGTTGTGGCTAATGCAAAGCTCGTCTGGATACTCTAGATCAACTTCAAAGAAGTATCCGTGGTCTCTCCTCTAACTCATGCGTGTAGTTTTCCACATCTATGTGGGCAGGATCGATCCATTTAAACCCGCTAACACGGAGGGGTTACATCATCGTCCATTCATAAGACTGTTGGCGTAAAAGAATAACTATTTGGGACAAAGGGATCATACCCTTCCACGTTTCGGTTTTTTGCCAGCGTATCGATGGTTTGCTATATAAATCGCGCCCTAAGTAAGCGCTCAATAAACAGACGCATATAAAGATCATTGAGCAGTTACAACTCCACTTTGATTCTTGACAGCAGCGCATCCCAGGCCACTCCCAGTGTCGTTAAGTACTGCAAAGGATATAGCTTATACATACGCATAGCTCTGTCAAAATATGCTTCAAACATATCCGCGATCAGAAGCAAATCTGTCCTCAAATACAAATCGTCATAGTCGCCAAAGTTTTGGCACCCGAACGCGGACCATACGGGCTTTTTTTGTATGTTCGTGATCTTTTTCTGAAATTCCCTCGCGCGACAGAGACGAGTGAATTCCGCTTATGGGTGGCAACTGTGCCTCATCAAACTTTTTCCATCCACTTATGTACCATTATGGGTACACTCCTTTACTAGTTACCAACTTCAACTTGTCAGGGTTAGTGGTACCATATTGACTGGTGATTTTGAAGCCTCCTACCGTCATGTTACAAACTAGTTGTCCAGGCTTGAATTCAAAAACTAATGAATCGATGAACTGTAGCTGGTCGAGCCTAAGCTTCATATAATTTTGCATGTTGTTGGGGATGACGCTTATAGGAGTATTTGACGATGTTGCTAATACTTGCATTATTAAATGGCCATCATACAACGATCATCATGAAGACCAAAGGAATACTTGTTTTACTAGGTTTAATCCGCAACTTTAGGCTGCATATGTAAAGTTGTACTACATAA